>JANHGB010019901.1:0-19462 GCA_026283785.1 Coracopsis vasa
GCATTCACAACTTCCTTGGGCAACCCATTCCAGTGCCTCAGCACCCTCACAGTAAAGAACTTCTTCCTTATATCTAATCTAAACTTCCCCTGTTTAAGTTTGAACCCATATCTGTTGGTGCAGTAGAAGTCTGGGGCCTCATGGCTCTCTCTGGAGCTTCACCTGTGTTTGTGAGCAGCAGTGCCATGTGGGTCAGCATTCTTTTCCACAAAGCATGTTTTGATTTTGGAATGTGTTTTTTTCCACTTGGGAACAAAGCCTGAAGTTTCCAAATTTTCCAGAGAAAAGAGATTGGGCAGTAGAGCAGCAAAGGAAGTTGTTCTGCTCCGTGTTCAATTCCATGGGATTCTTCTATTGCTTTGGTTTCTTTCATTTTCAAACTGATTTGTGTCATGCAAAAAGAAATATGTCAGCACAAAATGTTTGTGTTTCAAGATGAAAAATACTTTAACAACACAGAAGAGAATGCTTTGATGTTGCTGGAACACTTTCCTCTTCTTTCATTACCCTCCCTGCCTTTTTTTTTTCCCAAACAAAGTTTTGGCAACATTGAACCCATTTTGTAAGGTTCAGATTTCAACAGGAGAGCAGTTTTTGACAGGAATTGTTGCCTGTCTTTTTTTTAATCTCCTTTTCTGGTTGATTCTGGTAGCATCCATTGCTGCTTTCAGTGTTTAGGGGAGAAGAGAATTACTGACCTCTTTCATAGAATCATAGAATAGTTAGGGTTGGAAAGGACCTTAAGATCATCCAATTTCAACCCCTTGCCATGGGCAGGGATGCCTCACACTAGACCATGGCCGTCAAGTCTCTGTCCAACCTGGCCTTGAACACTGCCAGGGATGGAGCATTCACCACTTCTCTGAGCACCCTGTGCCAGTGCCTCACCACCCTCACAGTAAAGAGCTTCTGCCTTGTATCTGATGTAAATCCCCCCTGTTTCAGTTTGAACCCATCACCCCTTGTCCTATCGCTACAGCCCCTGATGAAGAGTCCCTCTCCAGCATCCTTGTAGCCCCCTTCAAGACACTGGAAGCTGCTCTGAGGTCTCCACGTAGCTGCTCTTCTCCAAGCTGAACAGCCCCAACCTTCTCAGCCTGTACTGCAGGCAATCCTGCTGTGAAGGTGATCTTGGGGTGCTTCTCCTACCATGGTGAGAGCTGCAACAAGGCTTGTGTGCAGTCAGGAGCATCAAGAGGCTTTGGCTTGTGCGGGGGCTGTAAATCCAACTGATTTATGACGACACCGACAGCTCCTCACTCCCTTCTTGCCTCTGCTGCTCCTGCCCTGCCAAACACTGTTTGTTTGCATAATCCTCCTTCCCATTAACCAGCCTCTGAATCATATCTGCTTCCTTTCAGGCTGGTGGCCTCGCACACTGGCACAGGGATGGGCTGCTCTCTGCAGCCACAGAGCTGGCTAGAAGGCTGTGGTGGGGAGCTCAGGAGGATGCTCTCCCACCCCAGCATCCTGCTGCTGTGACTCCTGACAACACTAAGAGCATATGGACCACTGCAAAGGGATTGCAGGCTCGGATGAGGAATCCTCAGTTGGGGTCTCTGTGCTTTCAGTGGCATGAATCAGCCCCTCTGAAGCCCATGTGCACTGATCAGAGTCTGTGCAGCCTGCCCAGAACAGACACTTCTAAATGCCTAATTTTAGTGTGACGAATCCCAGCCCACAGAGGAAGGCACCTGGTAATACTGAGACAATTGTACCACCCTCCGGATTTAAAATCACTTGAAAATACGAGGCATTCAACTTCCCTTTCAAATTACAGCAGGAAAGACTTTCAGCAGAATTCATTAGCAGGATTAGACACACCATGCCGTGCTCCAGAGCTGGAGACCTCCTCTCAACCTGCACCCTGGTGCTTGCTGGATGTAGGGCATGAGGATGCTGCTCTGAGGCTGGTCCATCTTGGTTCTCCTCGGCTACCCCTTGGTGTGGGGTCCAATGCATTGTGTCCTTGGGGTTGCAGCAGATCCCAGTGTCAAATGCATATCCCAGCGGGATAGGATGCTGCAGGCAAGCTGCTCCTGGGAGACGCTCAAAGCAGAGCAGTGAGCCTTATAGTACAGGGTTTATTTGCTCCCCCATCAGCTCTGCAAGGTGAAAAGCTCAGCGGTGGTGTAAGATGCAAAACTCTTTCCTATGCCACGCTCCCCAAATGGCCCCGAGCCTGCTGAGTGCGTTGTCTGCGTTGAAGGCATCCGCGTGTCTGGTAGGTGTCAGGGAAGGAGTGGATTTTATGTTTGTGCTAATTTGCTGCTTTGTTTTCCATGATCGAGCTTAATTGTAATTAAAACCCAGCAGCCGGTGGTGAAGGAGCATGCAGGCGCCGAGGAGCCGAGTTAAAGTCAAGGGAGTAGTTGGTTTTCAGTCGCCTGCTGTGCTGCCCTTGGCTTCCCTTTCTAGCGTTATAGAATCTCATGGTTTGGTTGGAAGGGATCTTCAAAGGTCAGCCAGTCCAGCCCCCCTGCAGCGAGCAGGGACATCTGCAGCTAGATCAGGCTGCTCAGAGCCCTGTCCAGCCTGACCTTGGATGCTTCTAGGGATGGGGCATCCACCTATCTGCATTATCTGCATTTAAAATGCTGCTGCCTGTGCTGCTTCCCTGCTCATTTTCTTCTCTTTGTGACAGCGAGCGGGGACTGAAGCCTGCCAGTTTGTCATGCAGGTGAGAGACAATGCAAAATTCATACTCTATTTATACCATTCACAGCCTGCCTGGCTCTTTCCCTTCCATATTTAGGCTGGAATTTGTTATCGGCTGCTGCGGGGTCCTGGCAGGGTCATCATTAAACTCCAGAGCTCTGAAGTGCTTCCCAACTAACTCCTGAGCTTAGGTGCAGGTCCAGGATGCATCCTGAGCCCCAAGCAGCTGTGGAGGAGCTATATAGCACCACTGCCTCTCATAGGCACCCTCACATGGGCCCTGGGAGAGTGATTAGGCTGCTGCTGTTGGATCCAGGCTCAATTCCCAGCTCTCCGGCTGTACAACAGAGACAACAGCGCTCTCTGACCTTGCAAGGGTTTTGCAAGATAAATCTATTAAAGATTAAAAGATGCCAGCTCACAGCTCCTCAATAAACCCCTGTTGATAATAAGGAACATAGATAATGTTGAGGATTTTTGCCTTAACCCATGCATCTCCAGGAGAATGAATGCAAAATCCAATTCACTCACATTGCTTGCAGAGCAGAACCCTTCCCTCATCCAACTGTGGGTGGGGTTTGCTTTGGAAGTTAATATCCAAGGAGACAATTTGGCAATGAGAGTGGTATATGAGACAGCAATAAGGTGATGAGACAGAATAGCCTTAGGGAAGCAAGAGGTACCGTTGACAGTGAGCGTCACCTCCCGCTCGCCTGCTCCCACCCGTGGCACCACGGCTCGGCACACGTATTTCCCAGCATCTTCCTGGCGGACGGACTTCAGGGTCAGCTTGTTCTCATTGCTCAGGACCTGGAAGAGAGGAAGGGATTCCTCTGCAGCAGCAATGGCCCTGATTATCAGCCTCTCAAACGGGATTCCAGGCTAGTGCACAGCTCATTTTCCAGCCTGCCATCCAAAATCCTGCCTCATGGATGCACTCATGCTTCCATCCAAAATACTACAAAGGTCATAAAGCCTTTACTGCTTTACATTTCTCTGGACTAACTGGGGACACCCACTGTAGGCTTGCAATGCCACATTGTCCCCTCCTTTTGGAGGATCCTCATAAGTCCAAGCAGGAACTCCCAGCCCATAGGTATGGGCTTTGTTCCATGTGGAGCATAATGCAGCACCTCATGCCCTGAACGTGCCATTCCCCACCACCCCAGCAGCAGTTCTTACCACTCCTGAGCCTCGCTTCATCCAGACGATGGTGAGAGATGGGTTCCCAGTCCACGCGCAGTTGAAGACTGCATCTGAGCCCAGGTCAACGAGCAGGGACTGAGGTTCTGTCGCCATCCTGGGCCCAACTGCACAGAGGAGACCGGAGTTACCTCCCAGTGATGGGCTGTTATCAACCACAAACCCCCAAACCAAACAGGTCACTGTGTCAGAGGAAGCAGTGGTAGGTCTTGCTGGACCTATGGGTCACAGACATGTAAAACCCAGCAAGTCCTGGTCACCCCAGGCAAGTCAGACCTGGCTGTGTCCCCTTCCTATCAATTTTCAGCCTCAGCCTCAAGCTGACCCATCACTTACAGTAGACGTCCACAGTCCTGCTGATGTTTGTGCTTCCCAGTGCATTGGTGACCTCGCAGGAAACGGGCTCAAAGAAGAAGGTGTGATCCACGATGGTTTCATAGAAGTCACCGGATGCTTCTTTTATCACCTGGCCCTTTTTCGCCCACCTATTGAAGAAGATAGAGCATCATGATGGTGCTGCTCTGTGTCATTCGTGTGTGTGTGGTGGGGAATACCTGCAGGTTGCAGTGCTGGGGTGCAGCATATCACAGCCTGCTGCTGCCCTGGGCTTTAGGACAGACATGTGCTTGTCCTCAGCATCATCCACGGATGCATTGATAGCCAGAGGTTTTGGAGAGATTACAACAAGCTGATGTGTATATAGATCCCTACCAAAACCTCTCCAAAATAAACTCAAATTGCCATTTCCCTGTGAGGGCCTGTTTCACTGGAAATGCACCTTATTCCCGAAGAGTGTGGGGCATAGACGGAAGACCTTGATAATAGGAGGGATGGGACATGGAAAGTCTCTGCTAATGGGGAACTGCAGTGCTAGGAGAGCAGTCTCTTTCTGAACAACCCAACAACCACTGGTCCTTCCACATCAAACCGCTAAAAACCGTTTCAGTTTCCTCTCACTTTACCCTTTTCTTCCTTTTATTTTTTTCTAATCAAAGAGAACTTTATCCCTTTAAGGCAGCTGAAATAACATTACCCTGAAAAGCCAAGCTGGCATTTGCAACACTGCAACTTGCAAATTGTCTTGGAGAACAAGCTGTCAACTCAGCACTTGAATTAAGCCACTGTTTGCCAAACAATGAGCAAATGTGACCTAATGGGGCACCATCTGGCAACCTGCCACTCTGGAGCGGGTGGGAAAGACAGGAGATGCTGTCAGGCGTGTGAAACTCCAGCAGCTCTTTGGGGGAAGGGAAATAAAGCACAGGCAACAGCCCAGGGAAAACACATAGAATCATCCTCCCAAAACAACTGACAGGTGGATTAGAGGGAAGAGGATTTCCCTGAGGAATCTCTGCCCTCCTCTGGGTGGGTTGGGATGTTTGGGCTGGGGAAGATGCTGGCACTGGGAGCTGGGCTTGTCCCATCAAGCTGCAGAAAGATGAGCCAGTGGGGTTGTTTTGGTGCCCCTTTCAAGGAGGACAGCAGCTGCTCATGGTCCTTCCATGGGTCTCCTGCTCCTGCCTTTACTGTTCTGCTCTGCTCATCCCGAAAGCTCTGCTATGGGTTCTCCTTGCTGCCTTAAAGGCAACCAAAAACTACTGGGCCTACAGGGAACTCATGAGAGGGTCTGCAGGCACAGATGGCTTTCCCAGGTCCCTCTATGGTCCCAGGTCCCTCTATGGTCCCAGGTCTGGAATGAGACTTAAGGCTGGAAACACTCTAACAGTGCTGCTAGAGCAAATCCCTTCTGTGACTGAGAGCGTGAATCTAATAGAATGAGGACAACTGACCTGCAAGGCTTCACCCACCATCTGATGACACAAGCGTTTTGAGAGATGTATTAGCAGTACAGATGCAGCCGATTTGTAGGCACTTATCTGCCCTCTCATTTCATTTATCTTTGCACCTCTAACAGATGCTGACTGGCCACTCCAGCTTCCCCACCCTCCCCATGCTCCCCCTTCAATAATTAATCAGGAGATGTCACTTCTATTTCTGGGGCTGTGCGTCATGTGTTAATGAGGGAGCTTCCTCCTATGGAGGAATCAGCACAAGCGACACCTCCCAACGGTTGGAATGCTGCATGATGCTTTGGTGACGCCTTTCTACTTCCAGAGGGAACTGCAGCCCAAGCCAAGGGGTCAGCTGGTTTCAGCATCACACTTCCTTGCCTCCTGATGGGATCTGCCTTTGCCCTGCTCCCTGCCTGCCACAGGAATGATGCTGCAGGGGGTTGGAACTGGATGAGCTTTAAGGTCCCTTCCAACCCAAACCAGTCTGAGATTCTATGAAGCCATTTCCTGGATGTTACAAAGGAAAGCAAAATGGAGAGCAAAGTCTCCAAGAACTGTTTGGCTTTGCAGCATCTTGGGAAATCACAGAGCAACAACCATGGCACTGTGCTCTATGGATTTGTTCAAACCTCATCACTTCCACAAAACTGGATTTCCTGAGCGTGGAGATGTGTCACAAACAGCAATTCTTCATGCTTCAGCAGAGATCAAGCTTCTTCCTCCAGTTTTCCAAGGCTTAACACTGCTAAATCAATGTGGCTGAACAAGCAGTATAGATCTTTTATAATGTCAAATTGGTTTTTAATAACGACGCCTGATAACCCTCTTGTAAAGCTTCCTATGATGTGCTTGTGGGCAGCCAGGAGGCAAGTTACTCATGCTTTTACAAGCCCATAACATGTCTTACTCACCTATTAACCTTTCAGTAACTGTTTATAAATAGAATCTGAATAAAACAGAGCTGAGATGCAGAGGATGCTCTATCAGCCCCATTCACCACCTCCACTGCTTTGGCTTTTCATGCACTGGCCTTGTTACATGGAGCCTGGCCCCAGCTCATCGTAGCACTGCTGAGAGCAGGGGATTCTTTCATTTATATTGCTGCCTTGAAGGTATTTATAGATTGCAAACGTGTCACCCAGAGTCGTTTCCAGACTATATTAATTTACCTGCTTTAGTCTCTCCTCATATGACTCAGCCGCTAACTCAGCTGTCGTTTTTTGCTGCTGGTTTCCTTCCTAAGCCAAAGAATATCGCAGGAATTGTAGGAACAGGTCTGTGAAGAGAAGGGCGAGGGTCTGCCCATTGGGATCTGCCCAAAGGACCTGTTCCTATGATTCCCAATTACCCAAACTCACCTCCTCTCCTCACTATCCCATGTCATAAGGACAACACAGACCTTGCCTCCTGTCTGCTGCTGTCCCTCATCCCCTTGGGCTTTGCTCATAACCTGCTTGTAATTTCCCTTGGCCTCTCTGGGCCCAGTGCCTCTCAACTCAGTATCTTCTGGAAATTGAATCAGCCTGGGTGATGGAGGAAAAGAGATTTCAACCAGGAAACAGATATTTGGACCCAAGCTTCAAAGGGGTTATTACAAACAGCACTGAAAAGCCAGTGATTAAAGAATGGGAAAAACCCCCAAACCTTAATGCCTAAAGATAAGGAGGGGACAGGACTTTTCTAAGGAAACACTGCATTTTCTGACTACATCGATTGCTCCCCAGCTAAGAGTACATGCAAGAAAATAGGAAAGCACATATTGGGATATGTTGGCTCAAAGCTGTGCTGTGGCTTTCTTTCTGTCTTCATATCTCAGTGTTTCTTCAGTGATCTGCTCTGGTTTCCAAAAGAAAGCCAGGATGAAGCACCTGGGGTATCAGTGGAGGACACTCAGCCAGGACTCATTCATCACAAGCGGGGTTTACCCTTTTTTATCCCAAAGGATCCCATTTCTGGCTGGGTTTCCAGGCTCGTGGAGCTAACCACATTCCCAACATGCCCTGACAGAGCATTGGTACCTGAAGGAGCATCGCTAGCAATTTGTCTGCCTTAGCATTGCCCAGGCTCACCATAACAAATAAATTCCTCTGTGTGCTGTACAAGGACTGGTAATTCTTCAACAAACAGCGTGTGTGAACAAGCTATTTACTTTACAACCTCGGGAAGGCTGTAGGACTTGTACGTGCTCTTTATAAAGCTCCTCATCACATCACAGCTCTCGCCAGCATCTCCCTGCAGCATAGGAACAACAGGAGGGTATCACAGCATCCACCCTGCAGCACGGGCTCTCTAAACCCTACAACACCCACCAAGCACTACTCAAACCCATGCTGCAGGCTCCTCAGGGGGTGTTTTTGTTGTAGCCAGCAGCACATGTGCCCCTTCAACCAGACCTCGTGGCAGATCGGCTGCTCTAGTGGTGTACAACCTGTGGCACTGGAGTGGATTGTCGTTTTTAATTAACAATGCAAAATAAAGCACTTGCCTGCCATATAAATCGTGTTTACTAAGAACTACTTAAACCAGACAAATATTTTCTTGGACGCATGTTAATTGCTTAATAAAAGTACAGAGAACACCCACAAATACCTTAAATAAATGCATAGGCTGAGGGAATGAATTAATTAACATTTCATTCCTGGGAAAGGCTATTAATTGCTACAAATAGCTCAGAGAATGGGTTTGTTGCTTTATTGCCAGCAGTACCTTCAACTCCTACTGCTGTAATGTGGCAGTCCCCTCTCGTCCTCAAACAAGAGCCACCCCTGTGTTGGATGCTGTGCCCTGCATCCCTCTCCTGTCCCTGCAACCCCAGCATCCTCTATGGGGATGGAGAATGATGGTGTTTCATTATAGTGGAGGTCTGAGAGGCGTAAGGACAGCGGATAGCTTGTGCTGGCAGATCGCAGAGCATCTCCCATCAGTGACAACCTTATAAGAAGTGACAGAGCAAGCAACAAGGCCTGAGCAGTGTCTCACTACCCCCCTGCATGGCTCCAGTGTGATGCATCATGCACATTATTTCCTTATTAAGAGCAGATTTCCATAATAGTGATCTATGGTGTTATTCCTCTTCTCCTGCTTGCTCCCTCCCTAATGAAGACGTGTAGGACCTGTACAGCTCCTCAGCTGCACATCTGCCATCCTCCCGTCGTGCTGATGCAGCGGGTTCATTTATCAGCTGGTGCAGGCAATAGGTAATCTCTCTGCCATCTAAATTACAAGGCTGGGCCTTCCAGCTTGAGGTTTAATCAAGTTCGGGGGGTGGGGGGCAGAGCCCTGAGCAAGGCACTGAGCATCCTTGCTGATGGCTGGCTGGTCCTCTATGGGCTGGGGGAGCAAAGACAATGGTACCCACCACACTCAAGGAAAGGTTGCCAAGCCTCCAGCTCCCTCCCTAACAAATCTCCATCCATCCATGCACAGCTGCAGCAGTGATGGCCTCTTCCCAAACCCCTTTGTCCCCAGTGCAAGCATCTCTGCTCTACCACAAAGCAAATCTCAGATCCTAATGGTGGAGATGCTGCATCTCAGAGCGGAGATGCCAACTTTGCTAATCTCCCCGTGCCTATTTCTTTTCCCCTATGTGTTTTTTCTTCAGAAACAAATAAACAGTGAGAAAGATTGCAACCTTCTCCCAAATATTCAGAGTTCAGACCTGATGTGATTGCGCTCGCTGTGATACTCCAGTTGCTGCTGCTGGGGTTTGATTGTTTTTAAACACTCTGGGGTTTTGATGATAATAATAACACTTCACTGTGCAGAGGAAACCTCTGGCTTGATTTCCTACCTAATCTCAGCTTCGGTCTTTCCTCTCCTGACAAGCAAGAGGGCAAATGAGCCTGATTGCTCATCAAACTGCAGTCTTTAAGGGAGGTGCCTGTCTTAGGTGCATCTCCTCCTTCCTATTAGCAGGACCCATGGTTGGGAAATAGCAGTGAGGGGCTACTTAGAGCTCCCCAAATCATGCCTGAAGATGTGCAACAGGAATCCAGCTGTTCAGAGAGCAGTGGGGCAGTGATGGGCAGGAATAGCCCAGGATCAGGTCTGTGCTGCCTGTGGTGTAGGTACCTGGAAGAACTGGGCTGAGAAGGTTTCTCTCTCCCAGACAACACAATTAAAGCCATGTCACCGGCACAGTCTGTACAAGCTGGGTTCATTTTGGGGGAGAAAACAATCAAAACAGCCTTTCTCTAAGCACAGTCAGAACAAACTGGCCACAGAAGTGATAAGGAAGAAGTAAACAAAGCTGTTAAGTTGTCAATGACTTGACTGATCAACCATTAAAGTTGCTGCTGAACCATGCAGACAATCAATGGTGTGACCCTAAACGCAGCCCTGGACCAGGCATGACCCGGGCTTGTAGCTGATGTCGCATGGACTTCTGTGCGTGCCTGATGTGCAGAGTGGCCATGGACCCCATGCGTGGCTTGGCCCGCTTTTAAGCAGAGATGTTTCCAAGGATGCTGCCTGGGGAATCAGTTCAATCAACAATAACTGATGTAATCACCAAATCAGCTCTGGTTTACTGGAGCACAGGGAGAGAAGCAGACGCTAATAACGTCATTCTCCATTTAAACCCCCTTCTTGCCCCTGAAAACTGCAATAAAGGAGCAAAGAGGAATCACGAAATGAAATCCTTTAGCAAAACACCTGCTTTGCTGGTGCTGAGGTAGGTGCAGCCCCTGTCCCTGTCACGGGTCCTCCTTGCACATCCTGCCTCATCATTCAAGGCCAGGCTGGATATGGGTCTGAGCAACCTGATCGAGTTGAAGATGTCCCTGCTCATTGCATGGGGGTTGGACTACATGACCTTTGAAAGTCCCTTCCAACCCACAATGTTCTATGATTCTATGGTTCACACCTGGCTGCTCCCTGCCACGTTCCCCACCCTCTGGCATGAAAGCAGAAAAACCTCATACAGAGCTGAAGGCCTCTTAAATCAATGTCTTTCCCGACTCAGAAGCTGTAAGAGGATTCATTATTTATACTGCAGAAACACAAAAGCTTAGCATATTTTAAGCTGTCTGAAACCACTTCAAGGCAACTCTTCCTCTCTCTTCTTTCTTTTTTTAAGAAAACACATTGAGGAGGCTCTGAATTGAGCAGCAGGAGGAAACTCTTCTTCTTCCCAAAGAGAAACTGAAATGGAAGGACTGAGGGAGAGAAAGAGAACAACCCCCCTTGATCCAGCTTGGGATCACCAAGGAATGCCCCTCAGGGGATGTTCTCTGTGAGATAACCCTTCCACAGACTATTTCCTGATGATGCATGCAGGTTATGGCAGTAGGAGAGGTGAAGGAGGCATCTCTGCTACTTCATAAGTGCGAGCACATAGGCCAGCTCCTACAGAGGCAGGGGGACAGGAGGTGCCGAGTGCTGGGTGTCTTTTCCTTTCCTCCTTCTCCCTCTTTTTACATTTTCAATTTAGTCACAGCATCTCTAATTTCCTTAGATCTGAAGCCACCTCGGGAGGCTGGAAGGGAACGATACAGAAGAAAGATGAGAGGGGGAAAAAAAACCCCGCCAGTAATCTTGTAAAAGTCAGTTTTGAAAAATCAATTTTCTTGTGTGACAAGATTTGCTTAAGGCTTTTCGTTCTGTGAAATCAGCCCATCATCCTGCGGGAACACATGAAGGAAGTGGCAAGTGTGGTTTGGAATAACTCAGATTAAAGACTGCTAAATTAGGCTTGAAAAGCTGCCACCTCTTCTCGCACAGGGAAGGGAGATCTGGCCGGAGGAGTCAACGGTGCTCCCTTCCCAGTCTCCAGGAGCATGCCTTGAAGGAGAGGTGACCAATGAGGCCCTCAGAGCAATCAGAACCATAAGGGTGATTAAAAGAAGTGTTAGCAGCTTTGCTTGATGGCCAACCATAAAGTCTCTTTTAGCACACAGGGATTTGAGTGCAAAGTTTGCTTGAAATGAGATGCTTTAGAGACAGGTTCACTCCAACACTGGGAAACTTCAATGCCTGGGCAAAGTCTGGATGAGAATGCCTTCCTGACGGGATGCTGGTGGTCCAGGCTGGGATGGAGATAGCCACAACCATGATGCACCCTGTTTTAGCAAACCCTTCTGAAACACAACAGCAAACCCCCTCTGCCACCAGGCTCCGTTGGAGAGGCTCCATCCAACATAGTGGTTTGAACTTCATCACTCATTTCATTTGGTACCTTTAATCATTTCTACATCAGGGAGTGGTGCTCAAGAGTACAAAGCGCTTTTCCCTCCTCCCCTCCCCTTCCTTTCTCCCTTTCCAGCTGTCAGACTCTCTCCTCTACGCTCTCTCCTAATTAGTTCGAGCTGCCTCCGAACATCTCCCACCCGCTTGTTCCCATTACCCTGACAAGCCAGGGAATGGGAAGACAAATCTCCCCGTCCCCACACCTCTGTGAGTGAAGGGAGGCTCTTCCAACCCATTTTCCCGCTCTCAATGGAAGCCGTGTGCTTTGCTGGAGCCCCCCCAACAGCCCAGCATCACTGCAGGGATATTTATGCCTTTTATTCTACTGTAGTTTCCCCTTTGTAAAGCCTGCTTTTCCCTCTCCGCCTGCCACCCAGCGCACTCCGCTCCCTGTCAGAGGGAGCTGGCAGATGGGGCTGATGCATCACAAAGAAGATCTGAAGAATTCATTTCCCCTTATTTCTTTTTCCTTTCCCCAGCTTTCATTTTCACTTCAGAGCAAAGGTCCGGTTGTCTGGGAGGAAGCTACAAAGACAAACCCGGGCAGGAAAACAGAGATAGTCAGGAAAAAATGTTACGGTGCCGATAACTTGAGACCTCTGTGTGCTTTGCATTCATTTCACCCCCCGCTTTAGCTGCATTTTGCTATGTCTATAAATTAGATTTACTCTGTTGCTGCTGTGAAATGCCTCAGGCCCCTTCCCTGCTCCAGCTTTTCTGGCTTCCCTTGCTGAGTTTGGCTGTGGGAGGCAGAAGGAGAGGTGACAGCCCTGCTGAGGGATGGCATATGGACGCACAGCGTCCTGCCGCTGGACAGACGGCAGCCCTGGCCGGAGGAGGAGGAAAGAACAGATGGAAGCAAGGGGGAGGAAGGCACCAAACACAAGGAGAGCCCACGCATTGGCTTATATGAGCATTTTCCCCAAGCTGGAACAAAGGAAGGAGCTGGTTTATGGGGGAGAAGGTCCTAAACCTGCCAAGAAATTCATAACCAGAGAGACTGTTCCACCTGAAGATGCTGAGATGCCTCTTGCCTGGACCAGACATCAGGTGAGCTGCTCCCCACATCATCTCTCTGCAACCCCAGGTCCCCTTGCAGTCCCCAGTGCAGGTGCCTGGGTATTTATATGCAAGCAAGAGCTGAGCCTCATCAACATGGGGACAGTCTCTGTGCTGCCCATGGACTTCACACCTTGTCTGCAGTCGCTGGCTGCTCTGCAATGTGTTTCAAGCCCTTCAAATATTAATAGAGATGTGATTGTAATTTAATAAGAGCTTAATATTGCAGATCCCCCTTCCTTGACACAGACTGCTCAGGAGACAAAAAATGGGCCAATTAGGTAGTGGCCTTAGTGATCAGAAGCTCTGGGAAACACACGCTACAAGGGGGATGTTCACTTTTATTCTAGGCCTTTCATGAATGGGCACAAGAAAGCAAGCAACATAACCAAACCCACCAGCTCCCAGGAGCTTTTTCAAGGCCATCTGAATTTCATATTTAAACATATTAAGGTCTTACAGTGCCAGAATAGGGAAAATGGTCACTTGTCTGCAGGCAGTGCCAGGCGTGTCCATTAAATGGATCATCCGCTACCTCTCTGTCAAAAGTTGCCAATGAAATTCATCACCCTGAATATCTGCATCAGCTTCCTGCAATCATAGAATCACAGAATCAATAATCCCTTCTGCCTACGGAGCTGTGAATGTATTCTGCAGCTAGATGGAAGAGGCAGGGATAACTCTGGTGTCATGGAAGAGCATTAAACTTCCCTGGACGTTCATAGAGATGTTGTGCAGCCAAAATACCCACATACATCTACTTAGGCATGATATTTTGTGAGACAGCAGATCTACTGAAGGCACATGTTGCTCAATGCCCCATCCAGCATGCAGAGGGAAGCTTGGACACTGTCTCCCTTCAGGTGCATTTGAGCTCCACTGCCTATGAGGAAAACCTGTTTAAGAAGCAGTTGAGATTGGATTAATATTTGATGAGTGACAGCATGCTGTTGGGTCAAAGATAACACAGTGTTTACAAAGAAGGTCTTTTCTACAGACCAGAGCCCACTGGGCAAACAAACACCCAATGCTCCTGCTGCAAGCCAGAAGTGTTGGTAATGATGGTGGAGCTGGCTCTGAGCTCCACACAACCTGACTAGGCACCCTGTGATGTGGGAAGATGCTGCAGCTTAAGCCCTGACCTGCATCTGCAGCTCCTCAAGCTGGTGGATGCACTAAGATCACCAATATTTAGGCAGTTGATGTGGAGGATGCCTTGAAGTGTCTCCCCTCTTCATGACTGCAAAGGAAACGTTATTTGCAAAGGTCTCTTCTAACCCTGGGGGCGAGAGCACTGCACCAATGTGCCAGAGTGAGATATGTGTTATTGCCCTGCCTGCACCAACTCCCCATCACTCTGCAAATACAATCATCATCAGGAGGATGCCCAAAAGGCCGAGGGACTCTGCCTCGTGCAATATTAAACTTTCCCATTTTCTTCTGCCACTTTAAAGATTCTCTTTCTTACTGCAAGTGATAAATAATAACAGCAAAAAAACACCCCACAGACACACAACAGACATCAAAAGCCACGAGAAGATTGGCAAATAGAGAGATCTGAAGTGAGCAAAGAGGAGGCCTGGTTGTGAGTCGGTTCACGTAGCCCTGACTTCTGTTGCTTTCCATTAATTCTACCCGCCATCACAGGTGGCAGAACAACAGCGACAGCTAATTACTCTCTTTCCCTTTCTTGCCCGTTTGCTTGCAGCAAAAGCAAGCCAGTAAATTCCCCAATTCCCCCCTCCCCATCCCAGAACTGCCCATTGAGATGCACTGTTAAAGGAAGACGAGGCAGCTGCAGTTTGCCCACACATATGCTCACTGCCCGGTGGAGCCGTTTGCTGCCGCTGCTCCTCCAGCCTGGCACGGTGGCTGCATGATGCTCTGCCTGCAGATGAGCTGGCAGAGGCAGGCAGTGGCTCCAGGAGAAGGGAGAAGAAGGAGCATCTTTCCCAGGAACATCAGGGAGCCTCTTTGGGCTTTCAACCCCATGTCTATGGTGCTAATGTATATGGAACACGTCCATGAAAGTGATGCCAAAAAGTCCAGGTCCCTCAAGCCTGTCTTGAGCTGCACAGGCAGCAGCAACGAGCTGCGGAGCAGTGGGCTGAGCTGCTCTTTAGGTGCAAAGGGAACATGCTTTCAGTTGGAGGTAGGATAAACCAGAGCCAGATGGGGTGAACGACCCTGCAGGGGCCATAAAGATATGTCTATGTGGTGAGAGGGAAAACACGTAACTGAGCAAATCCCCTGCTACCAGGGTTAGTTCATCTCTATGGCAAAACCCCTGCTCACACACCTCGCCAGCCCTCTGCCTGCCTCCCTCCTCTTGCTTTTGATGACATTGGCCTGTCCCACATCCCAAAGTGAGTGACAGCCCAGGTGACATTGTGAGTGAACAAACCCCATTGGGGAAATGATGCTCCTCATCAAGAAACCCTTGCTGCCAGTGAGGGACTGGGATTTCAGCTCCAGCTTCTGCTGTGGGGTAACCTCAGCTAGGAGAAAGAGCTGTGTCTCCAGCAAAGCACACTCTGCCTGCCCCCCAACATCACAAAATGACACTGAATTTTAAGGGAGAGGGGTTCTTCTCCCCTTAGAAAATACCAGTGAGGCCAAACCTATTGTGGAAAGCTGTCAGTTTTGACAAGATGTCATTAACCACCGCAAAGAAGATGCGGTACAGGCTGTAACTTTCCACTCTGGCCCTGGGAGCAGATCGCTCCAATAGCTCCTTTCTAACCAGGTTTTGCATTGAAACCCCCATGTATGTGATGTATTATATAAGAGACCAAGAAGAAAAGCTCTTCAGAAAAGAGAAGATGCCTTGATTGAATCAAAACTACTTTCTCTATGGGGGGGTGTGGGGATTTTTGCCCTCTGGGAAACTGTTGAATATGGTTTCTTTTCCCTAATGAAAAGAGTGAGGGGTCTGTGCTTAACACCATATGTCAGCAGGACCAGCAGCTTCTTGCTAATGAGAAACACAGTTCATAGGTGCTTCCCAGCTGAGCATCTTTGGGTGAGATGCTTGATCTCGCTTGCTTTACCTAGGCAGAAGAACCTGGGGTGCAAACTCAATGCAAAACTCATCACCATATCAAACTCAAGCAAGGTGACAGCTTTCTCATGTATCTGGGGATGGCCCTATGGACCTGGCTCCGGATTTATGCCCAGAAAAAGGGATTTATATTGTTCAGACCTCTTTTTTTTCTCTGTGTTCAAAGCTGTTTACTGACAAACATATTGGGAGGTAATAGAAGTAAATGTTGGCTGAAGACCAAGATGCGCTACCTCTATCTGAGGATGAGGGAAGCCATAGGAGATATGTTAGAGTGGGAAAAGAAATCACACTTTCTATTGTTTGGTTTTAAGGCAGAATAAGCTCATTTTCACCGCTGACGGGGTCTCATGTGGCCCTGGGGATGACACTGAGCTCATGTTCTGCCTTTTCACACCTCCAATATCCCAGTTCTGAGGCTTTGCACATCCCACATCCCTGTACCCACATTCCTTCCCAGCCAGTGGTGAAGTGCAAGGGGCTTCTTGCTTGGATATCCCACTCCAAAGGACTCCAAGCTTCAGTGCTGGAACATCTGCCACCTTTACGTAGTTAGTGAAGAGCTTTGGGATCTTTAGGAAGGAAAATGAATCCCCCTCAATCAATCAGAATCATTAAGCGGAAGGAAGCCCTGCTGAGCGCTGCTGAATTCCATTTGCTCATCACAGTGGTAGGGAAAAAGTGTGGTGTTAACATGTTAAGGGAACATCAGACAGGAAAAAACAGAAGTGCTGCTTGAATTTTCATGCCTTTTTTTTCGGTTTCACCCCCAAAAAAATCCCTTTTATGAGAAAGCATAACCTGAAAAAAACCTGCAATTAATTCTGAGAGCAGAGCCCCTCACAAAACCAATCACGGCAAAGAAATAACCCCAGTGCTCAGGCGACAGGAAGGGTGACAAGACATGTGGCCTTGGGATGGATGAGAAGGGCAGAAGAGGGCTACGAGTGGCATTTGCAGCTACAAGAGAGAGCAAAACGCAGCACTAACGAGACAGCACTGAAGAGGGGAGACGTGTGGTGGGTCCATCTGCTGCTTGGTGGGGAAAAGCAGCCCAGCATTGTTTTGCCATGTACACAGAGGCTGGAAACAGCCAAGAGGAAGGAGGAAACGCAAATTGGAGCCTTCAAGGCTACTCCAGTGCACAAGGGTGATGTGAAAGCCCCTGTTGCTGAGGATCAGGGTTGATGCCCTGTCTTTGGAGCAGAAATATTGCCACTGTCTGGTTCCTCAGCCAAAGGTGGCTGTTTTGCCTTTGACTGCGCCAGAATCAATCAAGGCAAGACTCACATGGGACATTCGCTCAGATCCCTCCCCAGCTTGCCACACACTTCATACCCCTAACTGTAAATATGAAAACAGCGCTATTTGTATCTTTGACATTAATTGACTTCTCAAATTAATAACTCTTCCGTGTAACCAGGAACGCAATTACTGCTTTGTTGTGCTGATAGCAGATATCCAGCTGGAAGGAGTTGTTCCTACCAGCAAACTTGATTGTACTAATTAAGTTGTACAAGCCTAACAGGAGGCGGGTCACAGTAACCTGTCCCCGGAGGTGCCTCCTCTGTTATTATCAACCCAGGCTGTTGCAAAGCCAGACCTGATTGTGTGCCTGTGTGTGCATGCTGCTGACTGCCAGGCAGGAGTGAGGAGCATCTGATTGCAGCCGCATAGCTGTATTTTTGTCTGCTTAGATCAAGAAACCTTAGAGAGAATCATCAGAGAATGGTTTGTGTGGAAGGTGCCTTAAAGCTCATCTGGTTTCAATCCCCTGCCCATTGCAGGGGATTGAAAGATTGACACCTTTCACTAGAGCAGCTTGCCCCATCCAACCTGGCCTTGAATACTGCTAGGGATGGGGCAGCCACAGCTTCTCTGGGCACCCTGTGCCAGCGCCTCACCACCCTATGTATCCGCAGTCAAAGCACCTCTGCTCTAACCCCTTCTGAGCTCTGCTCCATGCTGTTGGGGTTAGAGATGCTTACAGCGGTTGCTTAACGGTTACACAGAGACAGGAATGGAGTTGTACTGTTCAAACCATAAAAGAGTATGCAAAAAATACCCTGAAAAAAGGAATTTTCCCTTAATAGATTTTTCAATCGGCGTGCTTTGCTCTTTATGTCCCCAAACAGATGGCTCCACCAGCTCTGTGCCAGGCCTCTTAATCCACTCCAAAGCGCCAATGAATCTCTGACTGAGGACTGCATGCAGCAGAACGTAGCAGACGGCCTAACACAGAGGCAACTGCAGTCTCTCAATGTGTAACAACATCATCAAGGTAAAGGCAGCATCAGGGAGCTATTACAGCAGGGATGCTGGGAAGAGGACCGTGCCACCACAGCTCTGCAGGGAGCAGGGGCTGTGTTTGGCTCCAGCCATCGCGTCCTGCAGTAGAGGATATGCGGAGGAGCTAGAATGATCACCAAGCAGTGATAAACAGGGGAGAGAGTGGAATAGCCACCAAAACCCACAGCCAGCAGTCACTTTACCTGTATTGGGTGACAGCAGGGTTGGCCTTGGCGGAGCAGTGGAACTTCACAGTGTTATCCTCAAGCACTGGCTGTGGCTCCACAGACAAGTTCACCAGGGGTGGGTCTGTAAAGAGACAGAGACAAGCCCATAAGCCACACAAAGACATGATGCAGCATCCCCATGCCTGCTGCCTGCCAATGCTTCCAAGTCTGGAAAGCAAGATTCGGTTGTGAGAAAACATGGTAAATGCACTGAGACTCCTTGATGCTGTGCAATCATGTTCAGGGCTGTGTAAGACAGGCTGGTGTCACACACGCAATGCTTGTCTTGGAGGGCTTCAGTAAATAAGACAGAAAGAGGAGAGACACACACCATTCGATGTAGCATTTCACTTCAGAAATGTTAACGCCGGCTCTGATTCCTGTTTAAGGAAATAAACTTGCCTGCTTTGAAAAGCTCCCATTTAATATCTCGCTGTGTAATGATGATCTTTTGTCTCTCCGCTAACTTGAAAGTGGCATTTCTGCTCTTTCATCAGCCTAATCATCTCTGCCAAGTCCTTATTGGTGTCACAGGCCTCTCGGTTCTTCCAGCTGGTGCTGGTTTCTCTTTTTACATGATAAGCATCTAAATGCTTCAGCAGCAGAAAAATTGAGGAGAGAACTGATGAAAGCAAGTGAGAAGTGAAAAGGGTGTAATGTTTGGATGGGGAATAAGAATATTCAGAGTTGTTTTCAATTTTCATGATGTCAGGGAGGGGTTTTGGACCTCCAGCTTCAAATTTTAAGGATAGCACATCATTTGAGGGGAAAATGCAGAAAGAAATGGCTTTGTAAGATCCCCCTGCAGTCCTGATCCAGCTCTGGGGCAACAACACAAGAGGGATGTGGAGCTGCTGGAACGAGTTCAGAGGAGGCCACGGAGATGCTGGAGCAGCTCTGCTCTGGAGTCAGGCTGAGAGAGCTGGGCTGGTTCAGCCTGGAGAAGAGAAGGCTCCTTAAAGGGAGACCTTAGAGCAGCTCCAGTG
>JANHGB010019903.1:0-10239 GCA_026283785.1 Coracopsis vasa
TTCCAACAGTTCCATGTCCTTTTTATGTTGAGGACACCAGAACTGCACACAATGCTCCAAGTGGGATCTCACGAGAGCAGAGTAGAGGGGCAGGATCACCTCCTTCAACCTGCTGGTCACGCTCCTTTTAATGCAGCCCAGGATACTGTTGGCTTTCTGGGCTGCAAGCGCACAGTGAAGCCGGCTCATGTTCATTTTCTCATTGACCAACACCTCCAAGTCCTTCTCTGCAGGGCTGCTCTCAATCTCTTCTCTAAATAGATTTTTAAAAAGAATCTAAATAGATTTAAAAGATCTTATTTCACATGTAAGAAATGGGTCAAGACAACATTTATCTGAGGAGAAGGAAGAAGAAACCAAAATAAGGCGACCTATAGCATCTGTATATCCAGTCTTCCAAAGTGCAAACCAGTTTTAACTTACTTTGGTAAAACTCTGGATAATACACTGAACTATACCCTGGAACTAACTGTAAGAACAGTCTTCTTGTTAGCCTGTGATTGATCCATAAAAAAACATGTGGACAAATGGGCAAATCATCACTATCATGTGAGTTAAATTTTTACCATTCCATGTAGCAAAGCATATCTATCCAGTACAGTCTGGTAAAGCATTTAATGTTAAAACAGATTTCAGAGAATAGACCTGGAAATATGATGGTTGTACTGAAAAACCTCTGCTGGAGCACAGAAGACACTTAACTCCCTACAGTGAACTTTATAAGAAGGAAGTGGGCACAGGGGTTGTTCTGCAGGTGGAAGAATTTTCCTCATACATCTTATACTGCTTAAAGGGTAAAAGTTCCTACATTGTTCAGTATGAAGCTATTTCCTTGTCTTGCTCCTTGTATTGCCTTCAGCATTCATTGTTTGAAATGCTAGAAAGTATACAGTATCAAACAGCAAGCCTTGTATTTCATACAGCTGCTTGTAAAGCTTCCAGCTTCCAATTCATGCCTGCAAAACCATCCACTAGGGCAAAAGCAAAAGATCATTGAAGCATCAAGAACATCGCCATTCTGAGTACGTTCTCTTGCACTTGATATTTTACTTAGCTTCTATGAAAATTTAATGCAATACATAAACCACAACCAATTTATATAGGGCTTTGCAGTCTAAACATCCAACAAGGGAATATATAATCTACATAACAACAACAAATAGAAATGTTCTTGTATACAAAAAGAAACACCTCTCCAAACCCAAATCATAGAAATAGATAACTTGAAAGAAACCATTTTAAGCTGGAGAAGGCTTGAACTACCATTGACTGTACAGCACATTGCCAACACCCTGCACTTCATTGTTTATAGCCATAAAATATGACTACAAAATATTTAAGTTGTTCTATGCTCTTTGTATCTCATGGCAAGCATCAAACACAATACACGCATTTGATCGACAATCAGCCAAGAAATAAGCTGTCATTTTCCAGATAATCATCAAACAGCAAAAAACCCAAAATGGACATCACTAATGCCTGATTCATTTCATAAGAGCAGATTGCAGTGGTTTAAGGCTGCATGGGCAGAAGACATTAATGATGTAAGTCTTCCCCAAATCATCTCAAAGCTAACATGCCCTGACAGTCTAGCCAACTCTTGATGAGACTTGTAACCATGTCATGTTTGGGGTATGCCTTTCAGTTTTACCCTGCTGAAACTCAACCAAGCTTTAAAAAAAGCTTTCCAAGTAAAATCTTTTGTCACAATGGACATGCTCAGCATCGCTGAAACCACAAGAAAACCTACCCATCCCGGGGTTTCAAGCAAATGGTTAAATACTGAAGGAAATTCTGCCAGTGAAAACAAATGAGTGGAATTCTGTCTTTAGATAGATGTCTGAACTGCCTATAAAGCTAGGCGTCTAATCTTCTAGCCTAGTTAATGGGGATTTAGTTATATAAACAGAGGAATCTAGAGTTATTTAACTTATCCCATGTTAGATTATAACGCCTCACCATTTGAATGGCTCTTCAGGTTCCCTTGGCAGTACTGATGTGATATCCATCAATTACAAAGGATCTTAACTCCAACAACTTGCTAAAGGCAAGAGTCTGACCATTTGTTCTTCCCACACTCAACATGAGATTGGGGCTCACAGATAGGCCTGTGACACAAGGCTCACGGTAGATCCAAATGCTTCTGAGTGGCAGACTGGGGAGTCCATGTTCAGATGAACACCAGGCTATATAAACTGGTAGTTTAAAACAGCAGTAAGCATCTATCTTTAAACAACTGAATTGAGTCCCCTACTTTACCTGTCTGTACTTACATACAGAAACCTAAATTTAGGTGTCTTAATCTGTAAAACTGAATCCAATTCCTTGTATTTGCAAAGATCAGCTTTGAAGACAATACCATTGCAATATCATTCTCTAATTCTACCATCCCAGATATGTTTAAATTAGAAGTACTTCACTTTATGTAACTTAAGTACACATTCAGTTCTTACAGTGTTTACTCAATAGTTGTAAAAAATAGCTTAAATTGATTCTGTTCCAATATTAAGCAGGAAAATAAAAAAAATATAGCAATTGTGCAGCTCAGATTAAGTAGAACAGGAGAAGAAAAAACAATAAAGAAGGAATAGAAATTCAAAAAACATAATGCAGTAACCATAAAGAGATGCTCACACGATTATATTTAAGTAGAAACTATGAAATTACACATGAGCCACCTTCAGTGTGGTCTTAAATTCCTACAGTAGTTTAAAACTCTCCTCACCTCTGTAGATGTGGTCAGAAATGTAAGAATGTTTCTGGCCAAAGCACAAATTGCATTGTTACCAAAAACCTGGGGGCACCACAATAAGATCAGAAGCCACAATCCATCAGTTCTCAAAGGTTTCTGGAAGACCTTTAAAGATTACACCTTACAGTAGCAGCTCAACTAAACAAGGATGCTCTAGAAAGCAAACCAGTAAGTCCTTTACCACCACAGTCTCATCACCTGTTATTTAATGCTCTCTTTATAATTTCTAACCCCTAACACAACAACATAGGCTTTGCTTTCATGCAGTGTAAAAACCTTCCAACTCTCACTTAATAAAAACTAAAAAGTAAATAATACATGCTTGTAAATTCTCCATCAAAACCAGCTATTCCATTAGGTGACTTTGTTACATGGAATAATACTTTAAGAAACATCACAGTTAATTTTGAACTGTATAATGAGTAAAGGACTGAAGTTTGCACTATTAATACCACATTGTATCACTACCAACCAACTATAACTACCAGTGAAAACAACGTTAGAGGTTTATACTTGAACAGCCTTCTTAAACGTTATTTTGATGATTCTAGCAAAATGGGATCAAAATGTGCCACCTGATACTCTGGTAGCAATGATAGACAAGTCAGACAAGACAACAGCATAGTATTGAATGCTCAGTTTGAAACCTGCTTGCCAACATTTCCATTTAAATAAAGGTTGTTGATGTTGCTTAAGACTTTTCCACACATCCTCCAAATGACACAGCAATAGTATTTATGACTTTTAACTCATATTGTTGGACAGAAAATTTTCTGGGATAAGTTATGCAGAACAGAAGCACTACAGGCTAACACCATGCTGAACCACTTAATACCACTTGAAACCTTACAGCAGCCACCTGTATTTAAAGAACTGCAGATACCTTTTCTTTGTGTGAACAGCTACTTTCATAACAACTGTGTATTTTAATAGCTCCAACATCAAGCGAAAACCATCACTGGTTTAATCCACAGAGCAAACAGAAACCTTACATGAGTATAGGTGACATCCTAATAAGTAAACACAATGACCACCATCACACGGTGGAAATCAACTGCATTCACTTTCATTAAGAAAAGTCTTGGGCCATTGCCCACTTACATTGCTTGCATTTAGTTGTCATTTTAAGAGTATTTTACCTCAAAAGGAGTACTTGTTGCCTAGTTATTGCATGAGAACAAACTTTAATGCGAAAGCTATGGGGAACACAGTTCCTCTGAATGTAAAACACTCCTATGAGCTTCTGATTGTACCAAACTTCTGCAAAATATTTGCAATGTATTAAAAAGTCCAATATTTCAAACAGCATTACCATTAAGAAGTCAAATAATTCAAACAGCATTACCATTACTCCTGGTACAAAGACACATTGTGGGTTTTGTTAAATAGTAAAGTCATAGCATTAGCCTCTGAAAGGTTTAATCATCAATTGAAGAAGCAGCCAGTAAGAAAAGTGCATAACTTACATTATTCATGTACTCGCTGAGCAGATCCTGCAGCGCCTGCCGCACGGCATTGCACTCAGCAACGATGCGTTCCCGCCGGTCATCTCGTGTGCAGGAGGAATCTGCCATCAGTGCTGCTCCGCTGATGATGCTCTCCAGCCTTTCTTCAAGGGACGGTCTGAAGCGGGCCTCACTGAAAGTCATTGGGTCTAAAATGATTTTGTTCTAAAAGACAAAATAGGAGTGGGAAAATTATGGGTCTTCGGCATTTTTTCCACTGTCTCTGATTTCAGTGGCTTCACATGATTTTAGTCTTTCTTATAAATAAATTATCTATCAAATTCCTGAAAATGTTACAATATTACAGAAACATTTGATAGCTCTAAAATCCTAATATATTAATAAAATTAAAACTAATTCTATATATAAATAATTCTATACAGAATTCACAATATATAGTTATAAAAGACACAACTGGTTCAAATACATATTTGGGAAGCCCATAGTATAAAAAAAAATCAACACAAAATACTATTGTATTAATGCAATGTGTATGTGCATTTCTATATATTACATGTATATACTTCACCTTGAAGTAAACTAATATTTTTTCCCTGAATCTTCTGAAATTTTTGGGGGTATTTAGGAAATTCATGTGAAAGGTGTCAGTTATTTATGACTGAAGAGAAAGTGGAATATTCTCTGTTAATGAATTCCTCCTAATTATTTTTATTACTAGACTACACTGCTGAAACGTTACTAGATGACCTCAGTATTAAGTAGAAAATACCCACTTAAGTATTTTAAATCAGGAAAAAGTGCTGATTACTTAATAAAAAGAGAACACTGCAGAAAGACGGTCTTAAAACTATCTTTAATTTCTCAAATAATCTACTGGTTAGCAAAATATCTTTATTTCCATAGAAAAAAAATGATTTTTCAAAGAGTGCTTCCTCTTAAAGACATCTTAATTTTGAAATTATGATCACAGCTACACGTTTGTGTACCTTATATATGAAATGTATTACCAAATTTCAAACAGGGCTAAACCGCATAGATTCTACCCCTGCCAGTGTACAGCCTTCTGTAATGTTGTGAGTTTTGAGTCACCACTAGATTATACTCTGACCTGTTTTTCTCCTTTTGTAGTTCAAAGTAGCAAATACAAAAGCAATAATTGCCTTCTCCCACTTACAGACACATTAACACCACCATATAATGCAGTAACCTTTTGCTGTAATCATGCAAAGAAGTTTCATAAATGCAGATTACCAGAAAATGCTCTGTAAGAAGCACAGTTACTTGAGCTTTAAAATAAAATAAGTCATGAAATAGGAATGAAAATTAAAAATATTTTGTTTTCTAATATAAAGCACATTGGATTATTGCTACTGAACCATTTTAATGTTCACAACATTTTGATAGCTGTATGATTAGCTGATTTCCTTTAACATCCAAAGCCGATCAACAAATGTTAAGCCAAATGATACAGCCAATCTGAAAAAATATAGTAAGTGCATTAAGTGTATTAAAATACAAATCAGGATTTAGGGACATGACATCTGCCTTTAATGCTGAAAACTGGATGTGTTTATTATAGATCAGAATAAGCTCAAATGAACTGAAGCTATATTCTGATTCCAAGTGAAAATGTTTTCTTTAATTTAGCAGGACAAGGCTTTTACAAAAGATGTGCTTATTTCTTAATATAACAATTCCAATTAACTCCACACACAAAAAAATAACTCTCATTACTACACAGGGAAAGGGGAATGAAGCCTTGAGAAATCTACAGCTTAACTGAATGCATAGCATTTAAATAGTAATAAACATAAGGATGTCAGGTAATTTATAAAGATTGATTATTTAATAAAAAGGGCAAACAGAAGAATTTTAACCACATCTTGTATTTTCTAGCTCCAGGACATGCTGACTTGGCAGAAATAAATGCAGCATTACCCACAATGTGAAATAATGTCTCACATGTATCTTCCGAGGTCTGTTTCACAGTAGTAAGCAGAGGAGTTTTACAAGCATCTAAATTAGAAAACAACTTCTCCAAGACTTTGGCCTATGCATATTTATGTAGCTGTGCCTTTCAGTCAAATGATGATACTTGGGATTTTAAGAAATCAATTATATGAATTCATTTTCACAGCATAATTTAGTAGTAGCAAGAAATTGCATCAATTGAGCTATCTCAGCAATTTATGCCACTATAAGAAAAAAACAGCTGCATGCTTCAGATTATTATCAGTGTTTCCTTATTCAAATGTGGTTGAGCTTTAAAATGACCATAAAATGGTTATGTCAATAGTCATGTGGGATTTTTTGCTTTGTTTTCAAATGACCATAAAAATGGTTATTAACAAAGTCAGGAAGTACTTTACTGGAGACTAGGGGATTCCCGATAGCCAACATACGTTCTACTTGCAGCAAACTCTTTTCTCAAGCCAGAAACTCCATCAAAGCAACATCCATACAGCACTATAACAATCTTCATGTTTCAATGATAGCAACATAACCAGCCCTTCCAGAATGCTTCACTTTTCCTTCTCTTCATCATAGCTGTAGGTGTAAAGTTCTCTACCTAACACAGCAAATTTCAAAGAGCAGATCTTGCACCTCTCAGTAAGTCATCAATCATTTTTCTTCTTAGAGGTTTTTGAAGACCCTGTGCTCAATCTTCTGTGGCACCCAAAGACCTACCAAGAATGTGTTCCTGGAATATTTCCATCCTTTTCGACGCCTTGAGGATGAACAAGCTGCAGATCAAATATCTGATCACTGAAACCCCATTCACTACTTTCACAAGCAGTTATGTCATACTCCGTGAATAGGTTTAGGAAATTCAATACAGGCTAAATACAAACACCATTTACATTTTAAATAATGAAGTGTGCATCATTGAGGGTATCAAACAACAATAAATGATCATGAACACTAATAAACAACAAGGTATGAACTTTATGGTACGGTTATGACCTTTCATGTAATGCACTTTAAAGTATCAGACAAATTATTCATACTTCAACTAAACAAAATGAAAATCATGACATACCCTCCATCAATGCATTGTATTATCAGAAAGCACATAATCATTGAAACTTGGGAAACTTATCTGCATAGGAATATCTTTTTCAACAATAACAAAAAACCCCAAGGTTTATTAGAAATATAAAGAAAAACTCAAAACACTAAATTTAACTGATCTTTTAAAGCAATTTTACAACTCCAAAAGCACTACGATTACTGTATCATTATCTGAGTTTTCCAAATTAAGTATATGCTCTTGTAAAACCTCAATTATTATGGGCATTGCCTTATTGCTCATCAAAAAACTGCTCAGCTACTGGGTTCTGTAAGCAGAAAGTCTTATGTGAATCTCAGCAGCTTCTCCAGAACCACATTTTTTCCTTTTCAAACACATAAGTGATGTTAATGATTAGGGAGCAGCAGGGAGGGATCTCCAGTTCGGAAAAAGT
This sequence comes from Coracopsis vasa, assembly GCA_026283785.1. NCBI lineage: Eukaryota > Metazoa > Chordata > Aves > Psittaciformes > Psittacidae > Coracopsis > Coracopsis vasa. The sequence continues at coordinate 7,683 of JANHGB010019903.1, forward strand.
TGAAATTCAACCAACATGAAATGTGTTCAAATTCATTACTGAGTCACAGTATCAACTTATAAACTTTAATAGTGCTCCGCATTTTGGCAAGCTTAAAAATAAAATACACTGAAAGCATCATTTGTTTGATAACACTAAATAGCTTCAGTGAAACCACAGCACCTTAGAGCTGGTAACAAAAAGCCTCTTAAATTATAGCTCTGCTATCACTTGCAGTAAATACTGCAACAAATAACATTGTTGGAGGTAAAAAAGAGGAACCAACAAACTGGTCTGCAGAGTTTTCCCATTTGTAGAGTTGGGTGTATTTGTGTAACAGTGAAGGTCAGATTCATACCTTCATACACATTTGTTTTAGAACTCCCCATTCAATTATCTACCATACAACCTCTGACTGAGTAGACAACGAGGACTTCAACATTTCCTTGCACTTTCTTAATTTCTTTTATTGTTAAAAGGATGAGGAGAATAACAATGGTCTCTTTTGGGCCCTTTATACAATCATGTTTGTTCTGCCCTTTAAAACACACAAAACCCCCACTGAAACAGGTGGGTCCCTTTTGTAATTGAGTAAAGATGAATTTTAAAAGAAGCTATCAAATCATATAACAGAAATTCTATATCTGCTTGTTCTGTTCTAATGGGAAACAACCTTCTTACCTGAGAAACATTTTAAAAGCACTGATGAGGAAAAAACATACACAGAACATCCAAACCAAGACTAAAACCAAAGAAACAACTCATGCGCTCCTATAGGGAAGGAAGGAAAATTGAATTGATCTTTTCACTCATACTTTCAAAGACATGAAAGGCAACTTTGAAGGCATAATAATAGAGTTGTGTAACTAATATAAGATGCTATAAGGAAAATAAACCACACAAATCTTAGGTTTGAAAAGTATTTGTACAAGACAACATAGTGGCATTAAGGTGATAAAGGAGCTGTTGCAATCATAGCACTGCCCAGCTGAAACTCTGCGGGGGGAAGAATTATCCTAGATAGAACAGAAATAACTTTCAAGTAAGGAACTTCTGTATAAGACAGTTTTAAGAAAATTTACATCCAACACAATCCCAGTAAACTCAAATCATGGATCAAGTACCATGGAAAGCTGCACAGCACAATAGGGACACTTAATTGGAATTCAGGGCTTTGCATTTCCTTTATTAACTCTTACATTAATAACTCTTACATTAATGTTGTATTAAAGGTTGGACCAGATGATGCCTGAAGTCCCTCCCAGGTTGGAATTCTATGATTCTATGAATCTGTTGTGCAACTCTGGACAAATGAAAGCTGTTTTCCTCTATTTCTCTTTTTAAACTTTATCAAGTCATCTATTTAGAATGCAAAACCTGCAGGGCAGAGACCATTGCCTGACATGCTTCGCAGTGATTTATCACAATGAATCACACAATTTTTAAGGCAAATGCCACTGCAAAGTAAGCAGTATGTCAGAAGAAGGAATCAAAACCACAGTGACAAATGCCATGAAAAAAATCACATTGATAGATATCTTAAATAAACAATGTCACAACCACGTGACAGTATGAGAAACTGCCTCAGTGTAAAAAGCAGCAGGTAATACACCCAGGGAACCAGTTCTCAGAACAACTTGAGAGATAAGACTGTATAAAGCAGTGTTCAATGTACTTCTTTGTCAGAGGTGCCTGCACTACTTGAAAACAAATGCAGTGTGCTCATGGTTTGGTTTAGATACGTGTGTCAGTGTCCCCCAAAATGCTAACAAGGTATTTAGTTCTTGTTTAGTTATTAAATCAAAGGTTTCCACCCATCACCATGCTGTGTTCCACAGACACCACAGAGCTATGATTTGAAGAAAGAAGCACAATGCGACCATATGATACCACACTGCAGCTTCTGCGGAGCTGGCCTGATGTGATAAAAGAACAGAGAACTAATTCAGAGACATAAGGGAATTTCTTTCCTCCTGGGACAGATGGATGACTAAATTCATAGTAGTTTGATGAACATGACACTCAGGTAGAAATGCACAGAGCATAGAGCAGACGCAATAGCAACAGCCCCCAACTTCTCAACCCACTGCTATCTCTATTCTCTAAATAAAAATGGAGATATTGTTTCTCTGCTATATTGGTGGTGTCCACAAACACATACTTGAGTTATATGAGCATCGCCGAGGTGCTAAACATACTAATAATAGCGCCAAGTGTAGCTGAATTGTAAAGTTTCACTTATTGTTATTTTTGAGCTATAATACGTAACTTGACAAACATTTAATGTCTTTTTAACAGCTCAGATATTCATACTTATTATTTACTATGAAATAAACATGGAGAAGGTTTCAGAGAGACTTGAGAGCAGCTTCCAGTGCCTAAACGGACCAACAAGAAAGCCTGAGAGGAGCTTTGGACAAAGGCCTGTAGGAACAGGACAAGGGGGAATGGCTTTAACCTGCCAGAGGGGAGACTGAGATGAGCTTAGGCAGAAACTCTTTAATGTGAGGGTGCTGAGGCGCTGGCACAGGGTGCCCAGAGAAGCTGTGGCTGCCCCATCCCTGGCAGTGTTCAAGGC
>JANHGB010019910.1:17984-34485 GCA_026283785.1 Coracopsis vasa
CTTTTAGGTGCTGTAATGTATGTGGACGAGGAAGAGGAGTTCATCAACACAGACTTTGATCTCTCAGAGGTGTTTCCAAGAATCCAATCCACCGGAAGATAAAAGTCAAATGAGTTTCTATTTTTTTCCTTAGGTTAATGTTAAGTCATATTTTCCTTTTTCGTCCTTTTTTCCCCAATAGTATTATGATGTTAAGATGGTAATAGTTGTCAAAAAATACTTCTAGTTGTCTGTGTTACTCTCTGTGTTACATACTGAAAACACACTTGATGAATCTTAACTCCTCTCAACTTGTATGGGACTTGTAGCAGCAGTTTTGAGTGTACATGCAATCACTGATACACAACCAGAGGCTAACTGGAAACATTTAATGTAGGCACAAACATGCACTTTGTGGCAAGGGAACAAAGACTAATACGTGCTTGCACCACAGTCCTGGAGGCAGAGTAACACTCCACAGCAACCGCATGTCTACATTAAAACTAAAATCAGATTTAGGGTCCAGTCATGAAAAAGAGAGGAAAGAAACAGAGGAGAAGGTCATACCTACATCCCTTCTCTCTACCTGCTGCAATGCCAAGTCACTGCATCCCAGTTGCTCTGACACACAAAACCTTGATCAGATGGGTTTACAAAGAACAAAGCTGGACAACTTAGACCTACATTTTTCCAAACAAAATTCCATATAATCAGGAGAAAAAAAGCAGCTTCTATTACTGCAAATCTCTGCATTCTGCAATCTTATCGATGAATGAAAAGTCATTGGATACCTTCACTTGTTTTACCCTCGTTGGATGTCTAGTGTCTAAGCACAAAACGTACATGTGTGCTGGTCATGGATGTAAAATTTATTCTCCTATGAAATGCTGCCAAAAATAGAAAGCCTGCGATATCATGCAGCCCTGGATGTTTAAAGGGATCTATTTCATTTGCCTGGCACTCCTTTATTTCCAATGGAAATGTAAATAACTTTTAAGTGCTCATGTTTCATGTTGACTTAATTGAATTCTCTTCTTTCAGAGAAAACATAATACTTTTTCCAAAGCTAAAGAAAAATAGTATCATCCCATCTACTGATGCCTATTTTCTGTACAGCACTGCTGCTGGGAAGGCAGAAGCCATCTGTTGCCACACCACAGCAGCAGAGATGCCATGTATTCCACACATAGAGGAAATATTCCTAAATGCCATGTATGATAAGGTGGTTATTATATTTTAACATTGCCTTTGCAGTGCTACTGTTTGTACTGAAGGCTGTGTGTTCAAGTCCATCCAACTTAAAACAGTTACACCTATTCCACAGAGAAAATAGTAAGTATCAATGTTACCTGTGTAAATCAGAAATCTTACCTGTGCATCTAAGTTTTTGCGGGAGGAGGCAGGCGTGTTGGCATAGGAGCTGATAGAGGAGCTAGTGTTAATGTCATCAGTGCTGAGGTTATCTATGGTGTCACTGATCCCACTGCTGACAGAGCTGCTGTCATCCCAGCTGGAGAAAAACACAACAAAGGTAAAAAAATAGGGTTAAAAGACACAAGCATCATTCAAAAGGAGAAGTATTATTTCTACAAACCTTATCCCACTTGCAGTTACCAATTGAAAACAATCTCTCATTTTCCTAACTTACCTTTTTTGCACTTCCAACTCTAAATCCACGCAGCTCATTAACTATAGCGCTGCCACAAAGCCTAACATATACCATCTATTCAGCCAAGAGCACCAATGATACAACTCTTCTTGACTCAACTGGAAGTTTGCATGAGTAAACAGATTTTAAGTGACCCTCAAAATATATGCCTGCAGTGCTAGAGCAGGGCAAGGTGGTGCTAACAAGTCACCTCCAGGTAGGCATAGCACTGATTTGCTAAGCCCTATTGCAGAGATGGAACTTAAATGCAACGAAAATATTCATCCTGAAGCTATCTTTTGTTAAACTGACCTGGGCAACAACCTGCATCTACCATCACAGCATCGCTGGTCTCAGAGGACTTCAGTAATTGAAAGCTTAGTTGTTCAGATGGTACATAACCCTCCTGAGCTACACAACACATCCTTTTCAAGGAGATCTATTAACTGCTTACTATTCAGGACTACCTTCTTCCAGGGTGTGATAGTGTCAACATTTTAAAGTTAAGTGAGAAACACGCAACTGAAATTTAGGACATAAAGAACACCAACATAAAACATCTATGCCTAACGCTCACTATGTGAGTGTTAGAACAGACAGAAACAAAATGATCTAAAAGTCAAGCCAGATGTTCCACTCCTAAAATGCCCTTAAAAATAAACTGCTGAAGGAAAAGATTTATAAACTGGCTTAAAAGTGCTGCATCCCGGAGAACAATAAAGCCGGGATTGGCAAGTAGCTCTGTGAAGACATTTCAGTCCACTGATGGATAACTACTACTGGGAACTCATAAACACATATTTTATAGATCATTTGTGAAAACTAGAGAGGTAAGCTGATAGTTCTCTAGCTATTTATCACCACAGCCTCAAATTTTGGAAGCTCCAGACTGTCTTTCCCTTTACATTTCTGTCTGCTTTCCAGACTTGTAACCAAGAGACTGAAGTGAGATTTTTGACCTTAGAGTGAAAGCTATTCACAAGCTGATACATGCATTTTAATATATGCATTTAAAATTTAACTACATGTTGTCTAATTGAATTCTGTAAAGAAAGGCTATCTGTCTGGTTTCCTGAATTTTATTCATAGCTTCACCACTGATTTACTATATAGCCTTACTATAACCTTTGGCAACTCTGAAAGAACTTTGATCTCACTACAAACCAGCAACCTGTATGGGTTTTAATGATGCTTCCATGATTTTCAATTGCTTTTTGCTTACTTGGGTGTATTTCGTTCACCCACATCTGTGTGAGGCCTTTCAGGGACCTGAGCACAGCTGAACCAGCAGCACAGTTGGCTGAACTGCTTGCAGAAAGGGTTATTGCTTGAAGTTGCTCTTTGCTACTGCTTTGTTCCCAGTTACGGTCCATATCAATCTGCCAGCACAGTCATTTGCGCCAGTTCTCTCATATCACTGCAGACAAGGCCAGCTGGGTAGCTCAGATCAACAGCTTCAGCAAGCCAGATTGATTTTGCTTTCAGGAAATCTGGGAGTGCTCAGCCAGGCTGCTCTGCTGGCAGAGGACAGCGATGGGGATGGACAGGGACTGACACTGAGACATCAGCCTTGAGGTGAAAACCAGCCAGCCAGATTTGACAGACGTAACAGTTTTATTTGCTATTTTCCAAAACCTTCCACAGCACAGATTCACACACTAGAATGGGTGGGAAGGGGCCTTAAAGCTCATCCAGTTCCCCTGCCATGGGCAGGGACACCTTCCACTAGCCCAGGCTGCTCCAAGCCCCGTCCAATCTGGCCTTGAACACTGTCAGGGCTGGGGCATAATTTAATGAAAGATGTGATGACCATACAAAAAAATCCATGGAATCTAAAGAGAAAATCCTATTTCCTTCTCTCCCCCCAGTGCCCAGTGTGGAAAAACTGAAAACCTGGAAAAGAATTGAAAGACTTCTTTGAAGCACCCTTTTTTTTTTTCTTTAAGAGTAGGTAATTACATCTTATAATACAAAATTTTAAAGTTCTATTACTTATAAATTTTAGATTTTAAAACCAGGCCCTATAACTGATGTTTATGGTTATTTCAAACATAAAGCCATTGCAATTCTTAGATTTTGTAAATGCATCAATAGTTATGAAAAAATTATTAAAATAAGTGCATAAAAGAATAGCTTATGTAAGTACAGCTACAAAAGAACAGCCTGTGTAGCAACTAAGTATCTTTTCTACTTCTGTACCTATAATAAAATCATCATAATAATATCAGCACTGCCAATGTTTTCCATGTTTAACAGTTTAATTTCCTTCTGTGGAGATACTGCAATGGGAAAACAAAACAAAACAACCAACCAAAACCAACAAGAAATAGACCCCCACAAAACCCCCAAAACAATAAAAAAAACCCCAAAAGCTAAACCCAAACAATAATGATTATCTGTGTGACTCACAGTTCTACCTTGAACATACAGAAACATTGCGTTTACAACCATTCACCAACCTATTAGATGTCCCCGTTCATCAGCATCTAAAGAATGTGGCTAATGTTAATCATAAGTAGTTTTACTGGCATCAACCAGCCCTGTTGACTTCAATTGGGCAATCTAAGGCATTATGGAAATACCTAAGTGCCCTTCGGAACTGTGACAAGTGCACGAGGACAAAGGTAGAAACATGCACCTGAATACACTGATGGTTTCAGCTTTCCTTTAAGTGTATCCTCAGCTTTAAGTCTTTTATGTTCGGATGGAAATCATGAACAACTCAAGGTTTGTGCTTTCAAGTTAATTAATCTGTTACTAAATTAAAACGGATTAGCTATTCTGAAGTCCAAAGGTAGATATCTAGCATTTTGGCTGCCAGAAGCTAAGCAACACAGCTCTTGTAGGGATGCTGGTGACATCAAGCGATGACACTGAAGCACAGCTGTTGTGACAAGGTAACATAAGCAGTTATTGATGCTGTCCTTTGGACTAACACTAGAGATGGTTTTAATGCAAGTGAGATGCACGTAGAATTCGGTGAACTCTGTAAATCAGACGCCAATGCAATCAACCTTATAAGCACATAACATATACTGCTAAAAAGTAATGCAATTAAAGCACACGTAACTGCTAACAAGGATCCATTTTACACTAAAAGCTCTTAACATACACTAGTGTAGGACATGCCACTGCAGGTCTGTATCTGCATGTGGGGGAACACTGCAGCTTCGCAAGAGGACAGCATCCGTTAACGCACTGAGGTCTCTCAATTTCATGTTGCTCTTGAAACAACACCAAGTCTTCCATATAAATTAGTTCACTTTTACCTTGATCCAGTGCCTTGATGGTTAAAGTCAAAAGCAACGAAGCAGAATGGGGAATCTAACAGCCCTAATTAAGGTGTTCTTGGCTCCCAGCACCAAGATAACATCTTTGTAATTTAGCTGGTGCAATCAATAATTTCTGATGTCAGCAGAAGTCTACTCAACTATAACCTGAAGCTGAAATGTTTGGCCTTTCCTTTCTCTATTTGATCAATCACCTGAAACTTTACTTTGATTACTGAAAATTAAAAAAAAAAAACAACCCAAACTCTTAAAAGTGTATTACACATGAAAATACACAACCACCCACTTAAAATCCATCACTGGCATCACTTCAGAACTCTCACAAAGCTGCCTCCTGCTCTCTATGAAACTAAGCACCCTTCTCTCCCTCCCCATCTCAGCCTGATCACCCTTATCTGACTACCAACAGTGCTACTACAGATCACATGCATAAAGCACCAGGTCAGCTACTCAAAGCTGCACTTTGAAAGAAGATTTGCAAAGCAGCTAGGCTCAGGCTTGTATTTGTCCACAGTCTATCAGCACTTTTTCATTTTGTATAATCATCATCCATGGAATTGGCTGCTCTTTGTCAACTAGGACAGGAAACCATTCTGTGATCCTCAGGACAGACCCCCTCTGCATGAAAACTTCTCCCTTCACATGTCCAAAGCAAAGGAGTCATTAAAACCCAACTAAATAAAGCTATTGTTAAAGGCTGAAAATGTACTCTTCTCTACAGATGGGTGTGGATTTTAGCTTTGCTGGATCTACACTCAAAAATTACAATGAACTGCTGAAAAATACATTTGTCCAAGACAGGGCCTTGGGGCTTCACAATATTTCAAGTGGAAACATGGTAATTATCCTCTTCTAGCTAAAAATTTAACTATTTATGAGTTGATGGGAGAACAATAACAACAACAAAAAGGTGCAAAATGATGAAAACTTCACAGCACCTTCAAAGAAATAAAAGGAAAAACAAAAAAGCCAGACAAATGTAGATGTGCTATAACATGAGACACTAAGCGCTGCAGTTTCCACTGTTTTCTTCTGGGATTTCCTACAACACTGACATCACTTTATGAGAAATCCAAAATCTATACACAGCCCATTGCACAGTTTTCCGTTCTAATTGTTCTGAAAGGTGACAAATAACCCTTTGCGTAAGAAGGGATGGAAATGTACTTTGGGAGAAACAAATTCAATTAACGTATTTTACACTGTTATGTATCACCCATCTTCCCCTCATCTTCAGTTACTCTCTTCTTATTACAGCTCATTCTAAAATAAACAACTTTTGTTTCTAATCCAAGGTGGAGCCCAGGGACAGGATTGTTACCTTTACTCTGTAAAGCCAGACCATGAAAAGTAAACCAGGCAAAATGAATATAAACCATTTCCAGCTGTTTTTTTCTGAAGAAGAACCTAATCCTCTTAATGACATTTTCTGGTGCAGAGTTAAAGAACTTTAAGTGTGCTGTGAGCTATTCAAATCATTTCCATGATCAGTGACTATCTGGTTTATCACCACCAAGCTGAAATGCAGGTCACTGTCAAGCTCTGTTTAGAATTCAGCCAACAAGATGTGGTTTCAACATTTACACTTAAAATACCTACATGTAAAAAAGAACTCAGAGAAGAAAAGTATCAGTCAGTACCGAAGAAGGCTGGGTAAGAAAAGATTGGTAGAAGCTAGAAAACTGCACATGCTCCTTTTGTTTAATCTGTTTATATCAGTGCTAATAACCTTACAAAAATAACTGCATTTTATTTTGCCCACTAAAATCTGACCAGGAATTTGATGAAACTATTGTCAAAGTTGAAGTCAATACAGCTGAGAAAACACACACACATTGGAGTTGCTAAACCTGGCTTATCTCAGAGAGTTTACTATTAGAAACACTCTGAAGCTTCATGAAAGCACTCTGACTTTCTACTAAAGCTCATCACCTCCTGCTCTAAAGCAGAAAAACAATGGCACCTTCTTCCCCTGCATACATTTTGCTCAGAGACCTTTCAGTCCATCACTGCCTGGAGCCACTAAATGCAGCAGCCAGCACAACTGTATTCAGTTGCAAAATACTTGACTGGTGGAACTTGTTTTTTTGGCCATTGTTCACAACAGCAGTTCCTCTGGCATTGCAGAGCCTCAGGGGAAGGTGAGGAACCACAGCAAGACACTGCCTTTGACCCAAGTGCTGAACGAACACAAGCTTCCAGCTAAGTCTGAAAAATTCAGTGTAAAATGTTCCAACCAGCTACCAACCCATTCTCCTGGACTCACAACCTATAAACCTCCTTTAGTGTTCTATCTGGAGACTTACTGTGTTTATAAAGCAGTTTATAGACCAGATCTACACCTGGTGCACAGGGCACCCCTGCAGCCGGCAGCACACTCAACAGCCACGTGATTGCTGCACATCCTTGATTGCCCATGGGATTGATCCTCCTCTATGATTGTTTCTGTGCTATTCGACTGACTCCCAGTGACCTGCATCAGTGAAAGCTGGAGATAAAATCCCTGTCGTCATATCACAATGAGATCAGTGTTAAATCTCAGTTGTTATTATGTAAAAATAATTACGCTTTGTTTGTTATGCCTTTGTTTCCAAGACAGTAAGAAGTGCTGAGGAAAGTCTTCTAATGAAGGTCAGAAATCCTTGCTTGTACTGAAATCCTGTGTTATGTACAAAGCCTCTGAAGCTCTCCAGAAAATACATCCCTGTAAAGGGTACAGCCTGCACGCGACAGCAATGGACTGAGCAAATCCACAGAGGTCAAACCAAAGCTGCTAGGGATCCCTGGAGTGAAGAAACAGCGAGCAGTTCCCTGGGAAAGATCTAGGTGTGAATAAGCACTGCAGTATGCCTCCTCCTCCTCTTACCTCTCAGTCAGGCCCCAGCCCAAACACCTCTCATATCCAGGCAATGAAGAGTGATGACAGAAACCTGCACAGTCCGGTGTTGGGTTTTCTCCTGCCTTTCTTACCAGTTGATACTTTTTTCTCCCCCAAAAGCAGATACCTTCAGGATCACATCTTCACAGAAAGGCACTATTTAAGTTATAACTCAAAGAAGGGGCAGCACTTGTAAGCAACACAGACACAGTCTCTCACGCCCAACTCCTTCCTGTATGCTCTCCAGCACTCGAGTGAGTCGGTGAGAGCTCAGCAGCTCACCACCACTTACTGGTACCTGGCAGCCTGAGGCTCCAAAACACAACAGAAGCAGGCTTGAAACACCAAGAAGAATAAGAATAGATTAGCTAAATTCTTACAGGACTGATGTAAGTAAAATGTGGAGGGAAAGGAATGAAGGGCACTACAGAACAAAACTATGCAAGATCCATTTAAATTCCCTGCTGCTCAGTCTGCTTTTAAAGAATCCTGGGGCTGGACCCATTTGCCCCCAGTCAGGGCCACTTGCCCACCTGCTCTCCCATCACAAATGGCCAACTGGGACCACTGAGCAGCCTCACCCAGGGAAAGGTGGCTATAAAACATAGCCCCAAAGCCAAAACCTCCAGCAGCTGGCAGGTAGAATATGGCTCCTTTGCTTCCCAGTTTTGTTTTAATCCCTCCTGAGACTCTAATCACACACTGGTGACACACTAGTGACACCAAGGCAAATCTGTTAAAGTCTGCAGACTGTAATCCCAGCAGAAAATGCAGAAATACACACACACACACACACATATATATATGCATGAAGACCTGAAGCAATTCCCAGTCACTGCTGAAGTTATTCCATTCTCAAAATAGACTGTAAAGCTTCTACATAAATTGATCAAGGCAAAAACCTGTGCACCAGCAAAGCAGATTTCACACATGAGAATGGCTCCTTTCTCACTCAGCAGTATGAGCTGCACTGAAGCACATGGAGAGAAAGATAATGCCTACGCTTGCACACTCTTCTCCCATCAGAAAAAAAGGGAGAAAACCACAAAATTTGTCTTTCTGAACGCATTAGAGCCTGCTGACAGATGTCTTAAAATAAAGCTTGGCAATAGGAGGTGTTAATTTGATCACAGAGCACAGCACTGCTTCTCAGGAAGCCAAATCACTAAAAACCAACCTCGTTATCACAGCAGTGATTTACAGAACAGACATACTATAAAATGCAATGTTTTATTCTCTGTAATATGGAGATGTGTGGAAGATATCAGCTACTACCAACTCTGAAAGCAGGTTTTTTCCCTAGCAGAACTGCAACACCCTAAATAGTACCAGTAATTCCTGGTTTCTGTCAGCCTTGAAAATTAGGCTTATTTGAAAGAAACCGTAAAAAGTAAAAAAGATCTTCTAACCTTACTCAGACAAACTAAGAAGCGCACAGAACTTTGTACAGAAGAGTAAAAACTGTATATTATGTCCTAAAAATCAAGTGCACTCTGGGCTGTGATCTGGCCTGAAAGAGCCTCACACACGCCTTTGTTTCCCTGCAGTGTGCTCATTCCCACCGATGTTCCTCTTTTGCATGGAAAGCAAACTCACGGTGCTAAAATACAACAAAGCCCCACAGTTTTCTCAGGCTAAAAGCCTGGAATGCTGGTGGAAAGATAGCTGGTTAGATTGCAACCTGTGTGACAGGCATAACTGTCCATAAACCTTGCAGAACCCCAAAGCTAAGTCAGAAAAAAACCCCACAGCAATAGCTGTCAGTTCTTACATGGGGCATTTCCTATTATGTTATTCAAATAGTTACAATCTACTAAAATACATACTGCTTTCATGTAGTATACAACGGTTCCAATGAAATAGTGCAGGGAGAAAACTTCCCAGATTTACTCCATCCTCTAACGTGTTCCCATCGCTGCCAGTATTTACAGAGCTAAAACACAACACATTTCCACGCTTTTTAAAGTGCAGAAAAAAATCTCTTACCTTGAAATATTCCCTGGCCAAAGCACTTCTCCACTTTGTTGTCCATGAAGAATTCCAGCAAAGGGGCTTAGATTTATTTTGCAGGTTGATACCTTCATTAGGCTACCATCCAACACCCCCCTAAATAAAACAGCTTGTAACTTGACTACGTAGGAAGAGACTTATGGAAAAAAAAACTGGAGTAAGGCTGTTTTCCAGCACATCCAGCAGCTCTGAAAGACACTGCAAAGTAAAGCCTAGCTAGAAGGTGATCATCAGAAACTTCCCCTAGAAAGAAATCTGATCCCTCAACAGAATTAACCTCTTAAGTGCTGAAAAAGTGCGAGGTCAAGACTTTCTGCTGGGAGTAGGTCATCTGTGAAAAGCTGTAACCTGATGGCAGTCCAGCAGGCAGACTGGGTGCCTCCAGAGCACATACCGTATCCTAGCAAGTAAAAGCTCGTGTCAGCAGCCCTGTACTTGAAGGTACTAAACGGCACTATTTGATCTCAGCTGAAGGACTGCAGGCTCTGAAAGTGTATTTCCTACTCGACTTTTAGAGAGGGATTCAATAACGTGGCTGCTGAAACAACTAGTTTCATGAGAATGTAGCAGGAGACATATCCCAAATGTTTTAACATAAAGTATTTGGAATACTGGTAAAATATAACAGTGTATTTTGGGGGGGGAACAGAAAAACATTTTCAGTACAAATAGTACTGAAAATAGCAATTTACCCACTGGTATCCCCAGTAAAGACTTCATGCAACTGGGACAAGATATGTAAGATTTATCTGAGTATGGATTAAACACACTAACCCTCACTTACAATTGTAAAGTAAGGGGATTTTTCCTTCCCCTTATTTCAATGAGATACTTATATATATTTGGTTGATTTATGGTGGTTAGCATTCAAAAATCTTATTTTAGCATAATATAACTACTTTCTGACAGGATTCTTCCCAGATCTCAGCTGTACACATGAGATTTAATTCTAATAGGGGAAGTTACACCACCTCTATTTACTGCAGGTAGTAGTGCTCAGAGTCACTATAATGAGTCTAATGCTAAATGTTGCACAAATGCAACCTGTAAACACTAGAAAACCTGTAAAGCAGTGAGGACTGGTCACTAAGAGCTTACGTAGACTCGTCACTTTTGGAGTCTCCTGTGTGCTAACAGGCACAGAGTAGGAAACGATCCACGTACCCCCAAAAAAGAAATACTAGAAATACAGGAGGAATGGTAGTAGCTGAGACAATAGAATGTTGGATAGCCATGACAAATTTGGCATGGTTAGCAGCACTGGAGCTTGAAGGAGAAGACTTGTGAGAGATCAGGGAGCCCATGGGTGGATGAAGGACCAAGGGACTGGTTCACTGTGAGCAAAACGGTCGGTGGGAATAATGCTACAAGTAGATGAGCCTGGGGACAAGGAGTCAGAACAGGGAAACCGAGGTTAGGGGCGAGGAATTAAGATGAACTTGACGAACAGTTGCATGTCAAGGAACTGTACTGCAAAATGGAGAAAACATTAAGAAAAAATGCCTGAGTTCATGAAATTAAGAGCCTATTACTGTAATACGCACAAGGAAAAAGGATTAAATTCAAGACACAGCCTACAGTGTTCATCATATTTTGTTATTTAAATAGGGACCCACACAAAACACTGCCTACTGCTGTAGTTTATACTATTAACAGCATTGACCAACACACTGACTTCCAGCCAAGTGGGAATATGTAAATCCATTCCCATTATTACACTAAGCAAGAAACTACATTTCCAATCCAGCCAGAGTAGATTTCCGTTGTCCAGGTTACCAGTGAGGGATCCCAACATGAAATGGAGATGGGCAGCCTTTCAGATGGAGGAAGTAGAGAAGACAATACCATGCTGTTGGTTAAGCCTCACCTCAAGAAAAATATCAGTCATCCCAAAACCAAAGAGAAGGGAAGGAGAGTAGTTAGAAGTCAACAACACCCATGTATTTACTAACTCTGTGCAACTTGGGTGCCCTTAATAATATCTTAAATAAAACCACATCTTTTAGCACAGCGCTGCATTTTCGGTTAAAAGAGTTAAAGTGCAAGTAGTCAAAGGCTATAAAATAAAGACTGTGGAGATGTTCTGCTGCCAAGACCTTCAAATAAATGAGCCACAGTCTGAGCTTGCCTTTCTGAGCCAGAGTCTGTATTTTAGTGGCCACGGTGTTACTATAGCAACACAGAGGACTGGTAATTTAGAGGCTGGTGAATGTGACAACTTGCAATTTAGAACAATACTACTAATAAAAGCGGCTTGGGAAAAGCAGTGTTCAACACAAATGTTTGTGTTTAAATAATAATTAAAAAAGCTGTTCATTTAATTCTTTGCTTTTTTTTTTTTTTTTTGTAATGATTATTTATATTAAGTTAGTCTGATGGTGAATAAAAGACAGAAACATGACTCGTCTGCTTTTTGGTATGTCTGCACCCCAGAGTGCAGTCAACCCAGCCACTTCACAATGTGCATGTATGTAAATGCAAATCTGCCGATGCCATTATCTTTGTTGAAGATCAGACAAGAATCATGTAGCTTTTTAAAAACAAAAGTAGGTATTATTCATAATGGAAACAAGGGAAAGGACACTCCTGGACTTGCACCTGCTTTCCTTTCTTGCCTCTGCTGAGTGTAACTGGTATCCTTTATTAAAAAATCCTGCAAAGTGCTCCTCATTCATTACTTTAATCACAGAATAGTTACTAGAGATAACTCTTAGATATTACACGTACTTAAAAGAATCCCAACTGGAATAGCAAATATTTCTGCTCATCTCTAACATCCTTCCTGTCTTAATCAAAGTAGCTCCCACAGATGTGATGTTTCTTAATTATCTGCTCACAGAGTTGTATAGGAAATCGGTGACTGCCCTGTGACTAACAGTAAATAAGAACAGCCTGAAATACTCTAATTCCATTAATAATAAAATCTGAAATGGTAACCTAGAAAAATAGAAGAAAGAATCAGAACATCCCATCTGTTGAATTGCCAACCCCAAATACAACCAAACCCACAAGATTAAGGTACAGCATTACTCTCTCTACACCAATCTACAGCCCCATTGTCCTTTACTTTCCTGGCAGCCTTTCCACTGCAAAGGAGGAGGGATTTTGCAACATAATACGCAGAACATTAAATACAGAGGAATATTTCCAGATGAATTTTACATGTAGCAACAATCACAATTTTTATGGGTCAGGAAGTTCAGAAGATTAGTGTGTTATGGCTGCAGTTTATAAAAGTGTTTGTGTTAGAGGTTTCACATAGCAATCGGGTGAGATATGCTGTGAACAACTATACATTAAGTTCTTTTATGGTAGTTAAAACTGGGGAGAAGTAGAGACCCCAGGTATTAATTTACCTAAAGAACAGCTGCTTAGAAAAGGCTGCAAAGTGTCCTAATACTCAGTGTAATAAAATCATTGCACCTCCAATTGCTTGTTCTCTCTCCCCACACTCATGTGCTATTCCCATTAACCTTAGCAGGAATTGTGTTCATGGTCTGAACTGAGCTCAAACTGTGTGCCACAAAAAAAGACTTATCAAAGAAATGCGTGGCTTGATTCTTATTTGAAAAGGTCCCAAACCATAATTACAGGTTTGCACTCTATGTTAAAGCAGCACAAATCTTGCTGGCTTTCAAACTCTCCCTTAAAAAACACCAATATGCTTGAAAACTGGGGGTATATGGCAATATGTTAATTTGCTTTGTATTTTTTTCTCATTAGCTCAGAGCTATCAGTTAGGAGCTTATAAATGTCTGCATTTTATGACTGTAGTGATTGTGAAACTAATGCAAACAGGGTAGACTGTTGTGCAAAGACATGTTGTTCCAAAGACACTGCACTTCAGAGTCCTTGGAAGCTGTTTTGTAAATGTGCAACATGAAGCATCTGCCACATTTCACCCTGTAAGAGACTCCATTACAACTGATGTCCTAAAATAATCTCAGCTGTAGTTTTCTAAGCCTTTTTTTCCCCTTTCTTTCCTTCTCAAGAACACTAAGATTATTTAAATGAAAAAAAAAACATTTCTAAAGCCAAAACACATTCTGAGCAGACTCAACATGCTTCTGAACACACTTAACTTTAGCTTATAAAACACAAAGATACCTTTTTGAAGTACTCCCACTGATTAAATCTGTGCATCAGAAAAGACAAGGAGGCACACAGCAACACTGCTGCACCATTAACATTATTACACATTACACTATAGGGCTGAAACTCTACGTATTAACCTAAACAAACTATGTTTTGTGCTAAAATAAATTAAAACAAAACAAAACTCAACAACTTGTTGTACTCTCATGTAATTGTCAGACTGTCAGTCCTGGGAACGTATTTCTAGTTAAAACCAGAGGAATATACGGAGCAACAGAAACCCATCACAAGAGATACGACAGAAAATAGACCCAGCTGCTATAACTCTGTGAACTTGTGGGTTTTCAGTGTGCTTCCAAAGGGAGCTAGGGAGCAGAAGTGGGTCTGGAAAAATGAATATCCATTTTTTAATTCCCCTTATTCTGCTGAATGAAAGATGCACAACGTTTGCAGACTGATAACAGACATATGCTATGAAATACTATAACGATGCTATGAAATACTCTTCTTCACTTTCTTAAACCTTAAGTGTAAGAGTCCTCTCTCCCCTTAGAGCTTTCCCTGAGAGCAGACAAGTATTTTATGCTGGTGCTATCTGGATTTATTTTTAGAAGTGAACACATGAAGTGCAGAACACGTTAGGATTGTGTTAAAATTACTCATATAGGTAGTATCATACAAAAGAAAGTAAAAAAGCTATCATCAGTGTGCACACTACTGCATGGGTACGTATGCAATAAATAGGAACCAACCACTTGTAGATTTCGGGAAAGACAGTGAGGTTTTTCTGGTCCTAAGGCAAGTCCCTTGCCACCTAACACCAAAACTTCACTTGACTTGAAAAGTGGGATTCCAGCCCTGAAAAAACTGCGCATACTCAGAAAAGCCAAATATGTGATAAGGTTAATGATTTGGAAAAAGATTAGTCATTATTGCATTGATAATGGGTAAGGAAAATAGTACGAGATAAGACTTAGCATCTAACTCCCAGGAACTCCTTTTCACTGACCAGCCGCTGTGGTTAAAGAAAGCCACAGCTTCCTCTGAAAAGGTGACATGCATGCCTGATGGTGAAGAAAAGACTGCTTATGTATGTGTAACGTATGATAAAAAATGGTTTTATAACATTTTATATTTACTTCAAAGACTGTTTAAAAACCGCCAGTAGCCTCCATGGAGCACTTGTGTTGACACAAGTGTGAGGCATACTTTTCACTATGGCCACTTCAAAAGAATAAGGATGTCAGAGTGAATGAACACAAATGGCTACTTTCTAGTGGCAGTGAAGAAACAAAAAAAGGCATGCAACTGGAGATAATCCAATAAAAACAGAGGATGCTGAGCAGTGATGCAGCTTGCACACTACTATCCAATAGGAATGCAAAATGAACACTGAATCCAGGGGTTATACTCAGATGATCCAAACATTTGTTTCTAAATTTAAGCACATTACCAAGTCTCAAGCTCCTGGAATAAGAAACGTTATAAATGTGTATTCAGATATAGCAAATAAATAAACAAAACTCTAACAGGACAAATAGCTGTTTAGAAAGAACAGTCTATAGGAAATGGAAAAAATTGGTCTTAAAATGCAAGCAGTTTAATCTAGTGAAACACAAGAATGAACTATCATTCCCATTGTTTTAAATGCAGTTTTCCTTGTGTCCTTCTCCAAACCATGAAAATCAGTCCTCTTTCCAAAGAACATAACATTGCCAATCACAGATTTTTACACGTATGCCACTGATCAAAGGGAAAAATATAATTCTTCCGATCTAAACTGCTAAATAGAATAACAATTTAATTCGCCATTGTTACAAGACTTTCTTGTTTTCTGCCACCATTAAGATTTTCAGCTTGATCCTCAACATATGAAGTAATAAAACCAGCGCAGCTGGTGCGATTGCTTTCAGAATTCTGAAATGAATGGGATAAATATGTGGGACTGATGTCCACATATGATTTATAGTTTTCTAAGCTTTCTAACATGATGCCTTTGTCAACAAGCAATATAGCAGAGAAGTGAAACATCAGCTATGAAAGAAGCTATACAAATGCATAATCTAAGAGCAAAGTTCTTTATGGCCAACGAGGTAGAGAATGTGTCAGAAAGAGAGAAAATTTTAAAGATATGCCAAGCATAGTATCTGCACTTTGATACTTCCGGTTGTATAAGCAGCTCTCCCAGTAGTTGTACTATGGTTTTGAAAAGTCCTCTAAAACTTCATTTACAGTCCCCTCCCACCTCCATCCCCCAAAATACTAAATCCTTACTGCTGAATCAATAGCAGTCATTAACCATCTCATGGCATCCACTGTAAAGGCACTGCTGTCAACTGTATATATCTTAAGTCAAACCCAGTTCAGCTATAATCAATAGAGTTTGCCCATCTTAATTGCTTTGTCCTTCCCCTAATTAGATACATCTCTGCATTTACAGTTGTTTATTGCTGTCATGGCTGTTAAAAAGCTAATACATCCCATTAGATATGTAAAATAATTTATGCTAATTCAAGTAGAAATATTAAATCAAGAAAGCATCATTATAGCTTAATCTTCAGTGTTTGCAAGTCCTCTGTATTACAGAGTCTATAAACATTC
>JANHGB010019914.1:0-64342 GCA_026283785.1 Coracopsis vasa
GGCTGAAAGTCAAAAACACAGCACTGCACCAGCTACTAAGAAAGAGAAAAATGACTGCTACTGCTGAACCCAGGACATAGCAAAGTAAGATTCCAAGAATTTCAAGGTGATGCCCCTTTCCCTCCTCCCATAGTCTACCTGGGATAGAAAAGTGATGAGAAAAAAACCCATACTGAAGTCCAGACAGCTCCCAAACTGTGCAAACTTGCAAAGATCTTAGTGCTTCTGCAAGTGGCAGTATAGAGCTTCTGGGGAGAAAACCAGCTCCAACTGCTTAGCACTGCATGGACAGTGAAAATTAAAATTGTGCAGGCTGAATCATTGCCATTCTTTGACCTCCTAAAGGCTCTGAGGCTGCTGCTCAAGCTCACTTCTGCTAGGCTTTCTGGACCTATACAAGGATCTTACGAAATCCACTGATCTCTTTCCAGACAAGAGGGAATGCAGAGGAGAAAACTTCTCTCCTTGTTCCAAGAATTATTGATTTGGCCCACTTTGCAGGCCTCCACAGTTCTTCAGATCATATTAACTTCAGTGTATGATTCTTTTAACTCTGATACAACCAGAAGTATTTCATGGTATTACTGTAGCCATGTATGTAGGGTGCCATCACACAACTCTCCAGTGTGGAATGGTGGCTATTGTAGGTGTAGAGGTAGACAGCACTTAAAGCCAGAGAAAGACTTACCTTCTTTGGATTTTGTTGCGTAACTCAGCTGCCACCCCCATCGCAGAAAAGAGCAGGACTGCAGGGCAGGGCTCTGCATGGCATCAGTAAAAGCCTGCTGGGATGTGAAGCTCAGCTGAGGGGAGTTTTTCCCACTGAAAAGAGGGAATCACCTCTATGTAGAGTAAAGCAGTTGTTCCCGTACAGGTCAGTCCCACTCTGCACAGAGAGCTATACTGACCCCCAAAGCAAACTGCACCCACCTGCTACTTATCACCTTCATACTACTCCTCACAGGCCTCTCTAATCACTTCAGTTAAAACTTAAGTCCATTGAGCAGCTCAAATTGAAGGTCTTTGCCAATAAAGCTCTTTTGGGTTGACTGAATAGAGGAGCCCTTCTCTGAATAGTTCATCAAGATGGTCTGAAGGGACAACTTCTGCAGTGCAGCAGCCTCTTCTTGTGGCTCTTCTAGCATAGCTAGAGCTGTAAGACAGCTATCCTTAGCTCTACCCTTCCCATTTGCAAATCATCTTAAAGCTATAATCACTCTAGCTTCTCATGACAACCTCACAGCAAAGGTGATAGACTTTGGTGCAAAGTGAGCTGCTTGCATTCAGCCACATGTGGCTGGAAGTAATTCACCTAATTGCAACAGGTCAGGAGATACTCCTCAGGTCTGCTTCTAGGCTACACTGTGGGGAGCAGTGATCTCCAATGAGGGACAGTGATGAAAGGCTGGGACTGGAAGTTCTTCAGCTTGCACAGCTGAAAAGGAAAAGGATGCCTGGCTGCAAGGTATCTTTAAATATCCTTATACAGCTGTGTCAACAATTTGGGCTTCTACTGTTTTAATTATTACGGTTAAAATTCATCCTACCTGTACATTAACACTGGCACAAATGCTTTGTAGGTAATCCTTAGAACTATTGAGGGTGTGGGTGCATAGAGGGTTAAGTACTGCCTATTTGTAAAGCACTTTGATCAGGTGTCAGGCTGTAAATACCAAGTGTTAGTCCTGTGTGAAATAGCCAGATAGTTTGACTTAGTGGTTCCCAGGGTTTGCAAGTTGCAAGGGTGGAAGTACAGGACAAGCCTGAGCTGCATTACAGCGTGATACATCATGAACTCTGCCTTCTCTGCTGCAGACTAGTGGAGAGAAGAGAGAGGAAACCATACCAGCAGGGATGCCTGATGACAGGCAAAAGCATTTGCTGTCCTCAGTAAGAGGATCAAGTGCTGATAAGAAGACTCCAGGGTATATGAAGATAGATAAGATAGATTTACTCCTCCCTTCTTCCACTGGGACTTCTCATGGTGGCTCCAGGCCTCTCTTAGACTGTGTTGTGATGATAGGGCACAGCTGAGACCCCATTAACATCATCCCTGCTTCTGAAACATTGGTACCAGCAAGTCCCACTGACTGGAGATAGATGACAGCTCTGAATGGGGTTAGGCTCTTAAGCCTCCACATGAGTTTACATCCACCTTTTAAGTGCAGCAATGGTTCACAGAACTGAACGACTGGAAGTAAAATATTCCAGTTAGGAACAATAAGGACATTAGGAACAATTAGTACATGTGATAGGCATGAAGGCACAGAGCCCAGATTTCATTAAAGTAGTTTTTATATTTTGAAAAGCAATATTAAAAAACACTGGAAAATGCAGGATAAATGTAACAGTTGCTTCTACGAGTTTTAATCTTGTATTGCTTGGCCATTTTGACATACAAATTATTGCTTACTAGCTCTCATAAATGCACAACACAATAATATGTACAGAGGCAGACAAGCATTAAATACGAAAAGGAAAACATTGGCAACATTGATTCTGGTAAATCAGATTATTTCATACATACCACGTCTCATAATGGTGGATAACTACTAGCTGTAGTCCCTGAGAATTTAGGTAAGTACCTCGATTTGAAGTTTTCTATTTTATTACTTTTAATGCAAGCTGACAGCAGTATGGTATTCAGAGAGAACAAACAGGCAGGTGTTCTTACCTCAGCTCATTGCCTTCATCCCAGTATTTAACAGTGTATAAGATGATAATATATAGGCTATGCAAACATTACTCTGCTAAAACGTTTAGTATATACATCTTTCTCTGTAATTTTACAGCAGCATGTCTTATTATTTCTGCTAACACCTTTTCTTTTTTATCACTGTCATGCAAATGCAATTTATTGCTATCCAAGATGGGGCTGGAATCAAAAAGCTATGTCATCAAAACATCTAAATTTGATGCAAAAAAATCCCACATCAAAGAAGTATAAAGTGACCCAGCTTTTTCCTTTGTTCTAATTACTACTCCTAGCTACTAAATAAAATATGCAGAGTATTTAATCACAGGTGTGACTGCGATAAACTGAACTTACAAGATTAATGGATTTTATCCTATGTAAGCTAATTGCACTATTGAAGGTTTAAAAAAAATCACGCAATATCACCAGTACTGGACCCTGGCAGAGGCTGTACAATGTTCTCCTTCCCTTTCACAGGGCTTACTTTTGGTCTTCCTCCCAACTACAATATCTTCAAACTGCTTGCCAGTCTGCAGCCCAGCTCTGCAATTCTTTGCCTGTTAAACAACGGGCTTTTTTTTTCCTATTAGACATAGCTACAGATTCAGGCAATTTGCCTTTCCTTTATGGTAACAATTATGAGGTCCATACTTTCAATGTGAAACTGATGCACCCACGTTAGCCCCTCAGACCAGAAATTAATATCAGTTATACAGGCCCCTACAAAAAATAGTTTGTAAAGTTTTAAACAGTAGTCTAAGTAGCCACAACACATATAGTGAGCTCAATGCTGGCTATGTGCCTTCAAACTGTTTTTATGCCAGCTGCAAGGGGTTGACAACACCTGATTTAGTATAAAAGTTGCAGCAATGCAGATAGGCAGTACCTCAGCTGGCTCAAAGCTTACTGGTACAGCCACCCATCCACTTACTTAAACCATTATCATACCATTACTTAAACTTAATCCAAACTGGCAATGGGGAGCCTTCAAGGGGTCTCTAGCACGTTTTCAAATCAAAGCCAGCGCACAAAGTGATTTTTCTTCTTCCGTTTTTCTCTTTCTTTTTCCCCCTTCTTTCGTTTCCTTGTCTTTCATTCTTCTCCAGCACTGTTACTCGTTTATCAGTGGTAACTATCAAAACTATCACAGAGCCAAATGCAGTGAACTGAGAAACAGCCCCACTTTCTCACCCTGAATGCCTTCTTACAGATTTCAAGAGAATCATAAGAGTCATAGGTAGTTCAGGTTGGAAGGATGATCTCAAAGGTCATCTAGTCCAACCCCCCTGCAATGAGCAGGGACATCTTCACCTAGATCAAGAACAACTTGTGGACTACAGTGTTACACCATATGAGCTGAAGCATGCAGGCTGGTCTACATACAGGCTCTGAAAAATAGTGCCACAGTAAAAAAAAGAAAGGATTTCACAAGGGGGAGCTCAAAACCAAGCAAACCATCCAGGTAATGCAGCTAGGGTGGGAATTCCTCGAGTGCTGTAGCCAGAAGAACTGCAATAACACAAGCAGCAAATTGTATCAACTGTGCTCTTACACTGCAAAAAGGAGCCCACCGCAGCTAGTATCCTCATCTGAACAGTTTTGGTCTGTTTGCACAAAAGAGTTATTTACAATATGTGCAGTCACATCTACAGAAAAACATAGGAAATTTTTACTCCATGGCCAGCAAGAGTTTATTTTTTTCTTTTTTCTGGGTAAAAAGATTATTTTTTTCCTAAAAAAAGAAAAAAAATCATATAGTATTTGATAATAACAAAGTACAAGCAAATACATTTCTGAAACATCTGTTTCCTTTACAATAGATCTATACAGTATTTCACAGATGGGAAAACCAAATGCATTCTACAGATTCCCGGAGACTACTTGTTAAAGCTGTTTCTTTTTTAATCCCTTTAAACCAGAGATAATACAATTATGAAGAGCATGCTGCTTCAGTATTCCCACGTTTCAGTAAAGGAGCATCTTCTTGAAAGTCTTCCTTATGTGGAAAACATACAATAGAGATGGGCAAGCAGTGCAATGTATTCTCCCTGCTCTGCAAAGGGACTGTTGCCATAAGTCAGTGTACAAATGCATGCCAGACTGCGTAACACATTGCCTGTGTAATTCACTAGATTATTTCAGGGCAACTTCTTAGCACTGAAAACCAGAGCTACGGTGATGGTGGTGGTTAGATGTAGGTCAGCTGTAGACAAGACTTTAGAAATGCTGCCTCAGTACATGCCCAGAAGTAGTACTTTTAGCTACATGAGAATTGGCATGGCGAGGGGTGTGAGAGGGATGGAAGCAGTAAAAGGACTCTTAACTGATAGCCCAGTGTGTATGCAGGTAATTACACTGGTACCCTGTAAGGTGTACTCTTTCATTCTTTAAATACTAGAAGCACGTGCAAGTTAGGTGAAGTTTTACCTGCTGAAGCAGTATTTCCAGGAGGTGAATTAGGAATGTAAGTGGATCTAGGCATTGCCTCTGAGTAGACACCAAGGAGGCTGTAATCCAAGCAGAAAACAAAGCTCCTGCTATCATAGTTTACAAAATATTAACTGCAGGAGCTGGTGCTAAATCTCATAACTGAAAAGGAAAAAAATAACATGTTTTCAGTGTACAAACAATTGTGTCCATAAATTACAACAAAAGTGGATGGGCTCTTTCAGTGTGTTTTATAAAGCAGATTCTTAATGAGCCGTAACAGTGTGAACTGTTGTTTATTGCTGACCTTCACAACACACTCTTGAGTTTCATCTGGTGTGCTGTCTTTTTATATTCTTATTCTTGGTTGTCAGCACTTATCTCGAATAAGATGCTCCAGTGGACTCTGGGGAGCTGCACGGATTGCTCAGTATTTTTGGCAACAATACTTTGGCGGCCTTGAATTAGTGAAGTACATATGGTGGTGAACTGACAACCAATCCCCTTGCGGCATGTTGCTTGCTGAAATGTTTTGCTGCTGCGACATGACCATTCCTTTCATTCTAATACTGGCAGAATCTGCATTGAAAGCTACACTTGACCAAACAATATTTTCACAGAAACCAAGCTTCTGAGTTCAAAGGATGCTGCTCCGCTCCCTCCGGTGCTAGTGACCAGCGGGGATGGCACCAATCTCACCCTGCAACTCTATGAGCAGCTCCTTTGCTGGCTCTTGCCTGATTTTCCTGTGCATGTTGTGTGAGCTACTGATAAAACTCAGTAAACTGTTCTTATATAGGGAAGTAACATGCTTGGCATAAACATTCACTTAATTCAAAGTGCTGCAGTTACAAGGTTATATGAAGCTGTGTACGCTCATACTCTTGGCTCTATCCTGTGAGAAAGCTCAAACAGAGCTTGCTGGTTGTCAATTACATGCAGGTGATGGACGTATGGCTTCAGCTCATGATGCTCTTTTGAAGGAACTTCATTGCCTACAAGACAGGAGAAAGGGGATGGATCAGAAAGCCATGCCTTGTCCACTTCTCTGTCCTGTGCATTACAAAATCCCTGGTGTGCCAACCTGTCAGGTGCTAGACAGTCACAAGAAAGACAGCCAGTAATCCAACGGACCTGCTGTTTTAAGTGCAATTCCTGAGGAAACAGCTAGATACAGAGAAGGGGAGAAGAAAGAAAGAAAGCAGCAATGCTGGGCAGCCAGTGTGCATAAAGGAAGGACAAGTGGACTGCAAGAAGCTGACTCTTCCCAAGTGGAAGATTTACTCCTCTGGCAGTACAGGCAGCTCATCTCCTGTAAGGGTGGTTAAAAGTTTTCTTTGGGCTGCTCTAGCAGCAGAATGGGACATTCAGCAGGGGTAGGTGACCCAGCCTGTAACTTTTAAACAACCTTAGCACAAGTACACATGACAGCAGGCCCTGGATAACTTCCTTCAGAGCAGGTGAAAGGTGACAGTGGAGCAGACAGATACGAAAACTATTCAAAGCTGCTCTGACAGGCCCCTGCCTTTTGATCTATTCTGCATTTGATTTCTGATATAGCAACAGATACAAGAGTCATGCTGTCATTTCATGGGAGTTTACACGGAAAGGGGAAATAGCTGTTTAACAGACAAATTGGTGGCTAGGATAGCAGATGTTTTCTGTTATAAGCTTTATGCCTGACATTGGCTTGTGGGAACTCACTGGCTGTGAAACCCTCCAGCACGGCTGGTGACCAGCAGAAGTGCAAAAGGAAAAGCTAAAATCATGGCCACCAGACCCATCAAGACAGGCAGACAAGGCAATGTTTTCCACACATTGCTGACTGCTGACAAACAAGTGAGAAGGTTGGAGAGCTCCATCCTAGTCCATGTCCTCAAGCAATTTGAAATAATATTATCCTAAATTAAAAAAGAAAACCCCTCAAAATTTCCGAACCAATCAGCTTAACTCCCACACTCCCTCCCTCTCCTTTTTTATATTATCATCCTTTTCTCCGCACTCTCCAGCTACACAAGCTTTCCAGATCATCCAGATCATCCCTTTTGTTTCTGACGAGAGCTATATGATGCTGCATGTGTAATGTGGGACGTCAATGTGGCCAGTTCTGTGTGCAGCTGCTAACTGGGCTCCCGGGCAGCTATTTTTAAGAGTTATTTCTGAGCAGCTATCTAACTTGAGAAATGTAGGAGAGAACAGGACATGATGAGTTTGTGTTGGGATACAGAGATGACCTTTTTGTTTTGAGGGAATAGAATCCCAGCAGCTGTGCTGAATGTACTGAAAAACATTTGTATTTCTCATTAACACCTGAAATAACAAAAGCTTGAATTATATTATTTTCTCAGGCTGCTTTGCGTGTTTTGGGGAATGCTATTATTTGTTTTCAGGATTTACGGTACAAAAGTGTTATTTCTGTTAAAAAGGCATTTCAGTCTTGCTTGGAATCTAACCAGTTTCTTAAGCCTAATACACATGATACAGTCCATAAACAATAATAATATTCCTTGCTTAGTTTTGTTTGAATTCTTTCCTACAGTGAGACATCTGTTGTTCTTAGACCAATCGGGAAATTGATGCAGTAGAAAGATTCACATTCCTGAGGGCAAAATAAGCCTACTAGAAAAGGCAACTGTCCATAAAGTCTCAATAAATATTCAGTGAATTCATTTCATGCCTAAATGAATTTAAGAAAAAAAAAGTGCCCACAGGGATGTCTGTATAAGCTGCTTTTTAAATGCCAGGTTCACAATAAATCAAGTCTGTGGTAAAATAAGACAACAATCAGTTACTTCAAACTATCAGATTATATGATAAACCTCAGGTATTAACCTTAGATTTATGCTTCAACACTTACAAAGCCACTTGGGAAAAAAAGGCAAAAATGGGATGAAAGATTTGCAGAGAAGCTGCAAAAAAAAAATTCACATAATTAAAAGGAACCAATGCTACATTTTATAACACCAAATAAGAGACATTCTAACTTACAGAGGCATTGTTTGAATTAGTCACTATTTCCTTCACTATCTTGTTTAACAGAGTAAAAACAAAAGGTACGTCCTTCTCCCTTTCCCTCTCTTATACATATGTATCTCAAAATAACACAAGAACCATAATACTGAGCAGTCTTTGTTTGAAAAATAGACTGTACAGACATATGGTAATTCTGAACAAATGTTCAACAAAGTTCTTAACAGTGCCTGTCATTCTCCAAGGTACATGAATTTATATACAAAAGTATTATTATTATTATTATTCTTTTTGTGGGAGTCCATGTTGAGAGCTGCTGAAAATTCAGCTCACAAAAAAAGAAGCAATTCAAAACCTTTTTATTTCCCCCCAAGGTTACAGCACAGTTCTGAACTTCTCTTTGGAAAAGAAGTTTTAGTGGCCTCAGTAAATGACATGTTTAGTGCGTTTAGCTCAAAAACTAACCTCTACCTAAAGCAGTGCTGTCTTTGCCCCTTTTTTGTGTTTAACCTCTCTGCAGAGAATAAGAAATGCTGAGAAGGAGGAAAACAAGGTTTCTCCTCTGTGAGCAGCAGAACAAAGTGAGCTGGGGTCTTCTGGCATGGTCCCTTAGGGCTGGATTCTCTGGTGGCTTAGGAGGTGGAAACACAGAAAAAAAGGAGTCTTTTGTGCTGCTGATGCACTTGTGGCCATTCCTAAAGACGTAGATCCTCCAGTGTCTAAAGCAGGCAGAGCTCTATCAGCAGAGATACTAACATGACTCCCTCTTTTCTACCTAGTCAGCTACTTTGATGAAACCCACAAGATCTTGGTATCTTCAAGACTTCTACCATTTTGTGAAATGTCCTTAAGAATCCAAACTAAGCAAATAATTGCTCTTGGTGGAAAGCCAAGTGAAAAGCTGTGGTGACAAATACCATCTTTTAGCTACTGGAAGCCAAGACAGCTGTGAATTCATTACCAAAACAGCCTAGCAGGGGACTGAGGTAACTCAGTTATGATTGGAAAAGTGAAAAACAAAGCATACACCACAGGCCTTCATGATTAAGAGCAGCTGTCACAGATCTTATCTTAACATGGTATTTTGAAAAGGTGATAATTTTTGCAGGAAAATAATTTGTAAAGAATTTGGAAGCTGTTTCTACAAAAGTAAAGTAAAACTCCATCTAACTGTGGTTTCTGCTATGAGGACCTTCCAACAATGATGACCCTTCTTGCCAACTTTTTAAATAATTGTTGACCACATTTTCCTGCTGTAGTAAATCTGAGCAAGTGGAAAGAAATCAGAGGAAAAAAAAAAAATGCAAAACCTCAAGGCTGTACAAAGGCAAACTAAGTAGCAAATTTTGCCTACTCACCAAGCTGGTTGCTTCTGCAATGTCTCAATGATCGAACAGTATCTGCAATCATGTGCTGCAAAGACAAGATATAAAACATCAGTGCAAAAATCTGACATGGATTTTGTCATTAGAAAAAACTGGAAAAAAATCTCCTTGCCTACACTGTACAGCAAAAAACAACAGTAGTAAGGCAGAAAATGAAGACAGCAGGAAAGAGACTTTGCTCTTTGTCTTAGTGATAATATATGATGAAACAGGGTTAGTTTAGAATGTCCTTATTGATATCACACAGATTATATGAGAACAACTGCCTAAGAGCCCATAGAAAGTGGTAATGAAAAACTGCCAAACAAACAATTGCCTATTTTTGTTCCTGTGACTTTTATTAAACTGAAAGCCTACAGCAGCATATTTGTATAATGCCTTGCACAATCAGGCACCAGTATCAGCTAGGCAGTTTTCTGCAGTATGATAACCAACACAAAAAATTCCCCAGCCCATAGCCTAAATACTGCAGAGCAAGTACCCTGACACCTCTGCAGACATGTACCACATAAGACTATTCTGTACATATACTATGTTAAAAAAAGGTGGTGCTAACATAGATACTGAATGTTCACATAGATTAAGCAGAGGAAATAAAAGGTTTAAGTTTGGTTTCTTGTTTAGGCTCAGCTCTTAAACTTATGAGAACTGGAACTGCTCACTATAAATCAGTGCAGTGTGCTAATTTTCACTAGATGTCACTCATAAAGTTCATGAGGCATTACTTTTTTTTCTTTATTTGACTGTTTTCTGTGGCAACTCTTCACCAAATCTAGTAATATAAGCAATTTGCAGTTAGCAGGAATGATTTAATAGCTCATGTAAACAGCTGAGGCTCTTTTCACAACTCTCTCAAAAATAATCAGAGGAGGAAAGGATTAAATGTCTTGAGCAGAGTATGTTTAAGACCAGAATGACACAAAACAGCCCTCTCAACACCCTGGAAGTGGCTTACAAGGCTCCTCCACAGAAAAACTTATCACATTTACCAGAAACTACGTATTGCTTTAATCAGTGAATCAAAATAATTTTTCTTGTTACCCGCTGTGCTTCAATTGCCACGAGATCGTGCAATCTTTTCTGCTGATGTCCTTGCACCGATTATAATAAAGTTCTAATGAGATCTAGATTTCACGATCAATACTGTGAGTATTAGGAAAGCTAAACTTCTACCAGAGCTGCTGCTATGATGTTTTTCAGCTGCTATGTTTTGCATTTGGCTTTTAGAAGTAAGAGAGATCCCAGTATTGCACACAGTCATTCTTTGCTGTTTCTCCATTGTAGTAAGTGTGGGGATACATCACCTGAAGGTGATGCTCTGGCAATGGAAGAATCTCGTTGTGTAACACTCTCTTAAAGAAGAACCCCAAATCCCTTGGCTTTAGTAGCCTAATTAGGCATTTCTCTCTGTGTGTTTTCAACCCTCTGGGATCCAAATGTAATACAGAAAATCAGCCAATTCCAATTGCAAAACAAATGCTACTTTCTGACTGTTTGAGCAGGCGCTTGCATACCTTTAGTGTGATGAGTAACACACATTTCTTGTGGCCTTTCAGCCTACCAGCTACCCAGGATTGTTAGCACCCCTTTAACTGAGGAGAGCAAAAATTCAGGCTTGGGAGTTGCACAGATATTTGGGGGATGGGGCATGAGAACCTTCAGCTGCATGTACACTGTCCTTATAGTTGAAGGGCCTAGGTAAGAAGGTGTTATCTAAGCCGCTAATGGCCATTGACCTGTATCAAGTTTGCTGGAGTGTGGCTAAGACATGTCATTGCTAGGATATGGGTGATGGCTGACTGGAGAAAAAACCTTAAGAAGCCACGTTTCAGTGAATCAGCTCAGTAAATATACTGGAAATACCTTGAGATGCAACAGTATAATACCATATTTTCATTTATTCCTTCAGATTTAGTTGAGCAAGTGGGTATGGAACTGTATATCGATCTAATTACCCAACATGGAGTTAAATAAACCATTGCAATCTCTTAAACTTTTGTTAAAATTAGGCAATACTCCTAAGACAAAAGATTGTTTCACTTTCTTCTCTTTGCAAATTCCCTTCCTTATATTTTGAATTAACTTTCTCTTCACTGCAACCATGTCATGTCAAATCAAGTTCAGTCACATAGGATTGTTAAGGCCATGATGGTCTAAGACCATAATAAAAAAGCAGGAATTGTATGGAGAGAGAATATCTTGTATTAAACCAGCTGATACAGTTGGAAAAAACAATGGTTCGGACTAAAAAAGTGTCCTTCAGGTGAGATGTTTAATGAGAAATTAAATATTTCCAGATACTGAGCCAAATAGAGACAAAAGAAAACATCTTTGCTTTGACATTTGTAAGTAGAAATTATGTGCATTTATGACAGTAAGTTTCTTCCCCTAAGCAGTAATCTGTTATGGTAGAATAATTCTTTTCCTCTTTTTCTGCAACAGCAAATTTGTAGGTGAGTTTCAGTGGCTTGATCCGTACCAAGCAGGAGCCAATATCAATCCTAATTTTTCTCAGCAGAGGCCAGAAAGTGCTCAGCATCCAGTACAGAACACCAAGGAAGACATTCTTCCTTGCCACAAAGCCCTTATAATGAGAAAAGAAACATAAACTGATGTATACGTGACCATCTGTGATGCATCTTGTTAGTAAATTCATGTCCATTGACTAAATGCCTTAGCATCCAAATGAACCAGCTTAATATATGTACTGCCTGAGTTTCCACTACACTCATATTTAAATCTCTGCTAAACCCCTACTTCCTAAGCTTGCACTATTGCCTGCATTCATACGTATTCAGGGCTCTATGAGACATCATGTTCCTGAGGGTGTGATCTGACTAATAATATGGAGGAAGTGTCAATCTGAACAACCCTAATCCCAGCACCATCACCTCAGACTCTCCTCCCTGCCATTTAAAATGCCCATTATCTATTTGCATGGAAAAGGTGAAATCCTGGCTCACTGAAGTCAATTAGCAAAGCTGCCACTGCCTCTGGGGACACAGTGGTAACAGAAAGGATGGGAAATCTTAGCCAGCAAGCCCAACATACATTAAACACATAAATGATTAAACAACAAACAAACAAGGTCTGACTAAGAGTGGAACAAGAATCAGATCCTACATATTCACTAAATAAATATATAGGCCAGTGGGGGGATTTTAGTAACAATTACTGTGCATCAAGGGCTAGTTTAATTTACATGTTAATTGGATGTACTTCCAAGAGGCAATGAAGAAGAATATGCTAATGAGTTTTATGCAAACACCTAAAGGTCAAACAGTTAATGGACTTGGGACCAGAAAACCTTTCATTAAATGCAAATCCTTGTTCTAGGTAACTCTGCAACAAGAAAAGGTACAGAAATCAAATAGAAAATACAAAAAAAGAAGCTCGGGTTCAAAAGTCAAAGTCTACATCTGCTTGCAAGTTGAAAGACAACATACAGTATGACAGGATGTGAAAATAAGTTCAACATCTGATTCGTGAATAAGCCCATGTTTGCCTGTTCATTCTCAAACAAGCGTAAGCACATGGAGAAAATAGTTGGGAATGATTCATGAGGCATAGCCATCTGGACTAACACTCCCATGGCACATACAGAGCAGTTGGGAAGAACATTTTGGTTTCTTGTTCAAATACTCCAGGCCAACAAAAAAAAATATTCAAAGTTTCTCCACTCCTCCACTGTTCAGATATGCAAACTGTGGATTTCAGTGCTATGAAAATGTTATCAACAAAGAAATGAAATATGAAAGCTAGAGAAATCAAACCTCTATCTGTAATATGCCAGAGTAGGTGTCATCTGATGTCTAGAGTAGATGTGGTTAAAGATACAATGTCAGTAAGTGCCCTTCTACATAAAGTTAGTATAATGGTATTTACAGTCAGTTTAATTCATATTTTAGGCATTATTTTCTTCATCAATTAACCTAGATCAATAATCTTATTTTCATTTAAGATCCCTGGAATTACCGTACCAGTAGCAAGTGACTAAACTAGAAAAACCTTTTCTTCAGTGACTTGAGGGGGAAAAAAAGGGAAACCCAATTCAGTGAAAGCTAAAGCAGGAGAACTCAACTGAGGAGAAACAGTCTATGAGATGGTGAAAAGGAGTAGATAACACTGGGAAAAGAAATGGTTGGAGCGTGTGGCAGTGATGCTGGCCATTACTGGGATGCTGGCTTAGCCAGTTTACACAAAAGTAGGGAAGGAAGGAGTGAGAAGAGCAGAGGAAAAGGGCAGGGAGATAGTGCTGTCTTTTATATCCTGATTGTTCTTTCCTATCCCTGATTCATCCAGAAGAAAGCCTTTTTAGTCTTACAAGATAAGGAAGGGAAAAGGGAAAAGGAACATGAATCTCTTTGAAAAACAGAAAGGACAAAATTTGCTTACCAGCTTCTCAAAGTTAACAAGGTTATCCAGAAAAGTTTTATTTCCTTCATGGATGAATGTTACATCTGGGGAAAAAAAAAATAAAGGAAAAAGAATTACTTTTCATGGCTTTGTTGTTTAATACAAAGAAATAAAATCAATAAACAGCTACAAAAAAAGAAAAAAAAATAAGAGGAAAGTATCCCATTAAGGACTGACACAATGTCTTATAACAATGGAACAAAAGCCTGGTATAATGATGACATGAAGAGATTATTAGATAACAACACTATGTAGATATAGCCCCAGCTGGGACTGGACAGTCCCTGAGCCCAGAGCTCCATGGTGGCATAGCTACCAGATGTTGGAGTAGACTCTGACACCCCTTCATCTCCCTCTGTGGGACACAAAGATTCTGAGGTCCTTCCCAGAGACAAAGGGCTACAGCAGCAACCAGCCAGGGAGATTAAACACAAGCCACTGAACTGAAGTTCAAAGCTTTGAAATAAGCTTTATGGCTAGGGAAGAAATGCTTTTATAGTGTTGTAGGAGAGATTTTGCAAAGGCAACAAAAAGGTCAGTGAGAAGAAAAGGTTTATGTTTGGCTCCTGGAAGGGAAATGAACACACTGTAATGAACTGGGGACAGCAGGGAGGAGAAGGAATAACAGGCAAAACAAAACAAATGCTGCTAAATTAAGATTATAATTAAAACAGTAGCTTGAGGTCATTTTCTCCACTTAGGACACAAAGTGAGACCTATCTTGGACATGAAGAACAAGGGACATGTATAGACTCCCCATTGGGACTGAAGCTGCTTTGACGCCAGTAATGCGTCCTCCTGGTTACTGAAAATACTTGGATACTAGGAGTATCAATACTCAAATACTACTCCATACTAGGAGCATCGGCTGTCATGTCCCTATCAGCTCTCTCCTGGATGTGCAAGTCTCCAGGAGTGCCAGGAGGAGACAGCACTACTGTAATGCGACAGTACTCTAATACCATTGCTTCTTAAAAGGCACAGCTGTGTCTGCCAGCACGCAAATGGCACACAGTAAATGGGAAACATCTCCTTCTTATCAGAGGTGCCAACCTCATCTCTAGGACTCCCTCTGATGCCCACTTGGTTCTCCTAGTTTCATGGGACTTTAGAGCACCCCTGCAGCTGATGGTGGGGTTTGCTTTGTAACCCCCCAGCCACCTTCATCATCCCCCATAACAGCTAACCTGACTTATTTCCGTTTTTTTCAAAGACTCACTCTGGGTCTGAGGGGCATTTTGTAACTGCTCAGAATGGAAATGTTAATGGCTTCGTATGCTGGTGGAAACCGGGGGCTTGGACTCATAAGGCAGAGCTCTGTGAAAGGTGATGGAGAGTTCCTGTGCCCCCAGGGCAGATGGGCTGGGGTCTGCCTCAGGCAGACAGGATGCCAGCATGGGCACCCCAAGTCCAGCTCCAACTCCTGAGCAAGTGGGGCAAGCACTATGCAGGGTGAAAGGAAGAAGTGGGGCCCACCTCCTCTGCTGGGATGCTTTGAGGCAGCCAGGGAAAGGGACAGAGAAAGGACAGGGATTCAGGACATAGGCATTACTTGTCTCTGTATCGCTGCAGTTAAAAATTGTCCATCTCTTCTAACAAAAAACTTACACTAGAAGCAGAAATTTCCACAGAGCTTTTTAAATCAGTAACAGCAACGTGTACATCTCTGAGGGTGGAAGGAACAGAAACTTTGCTGCCACAACTGACAGCCTAGATAAATTCAGCGGAGCAGAAAATTGCATCTGAGCTTGGTTATAAGAGTACATCACAGTACTTTATTACACATTTGAAAAATCTGCCTGATTTTCCAAAGCTGTGAGAGAGCTCTGCATTTAAATCTAATTAACTTTAAAAGAACACTCTAAAGTTATTTTTCATGATCAAAGAAAGGTTATTCATGATTTTCAGTTTTTTCTTGAAGCTACTTTTGTTTGTCTTATGTTGAAATGCCGTAATTTGTTGAGTTACTAATGATTTCTCTGCTACCCATGCTTATTTTCTTGGTCTTGGAAATAATGTTAATACAAACATGCTTGGCATGGAATAAAGTTCTAGGTACTATGTGATACTTTGGGAACTACCAATCTTGGCAATATCTCCTTCTGGCACTGTACTGAAGAAAATTACTGTATTAATTTGCAAAGTCTCCTTGTTATTTCCAATACATTTTAAGAGACATAAATGCTGCTTACATGCATGTTTTTATACACCATATTGTACTGCTGTGCAAACATCATTGCTACAAGTTACTTGTTTATGTTTGCTGCCTTTTGTTTGCAGGCAAGACATACTAGAGAACACTTAAAAAATATGGATTTTGAAGCCTTGATAATTGTATCCATATGAATTAACACAAATTCCTTTGACATGTGCAAAGAGGGGAAGTGCCTGATGGCTCCTGAGCTGTCACTGACTGATCTGGAGAACTGTCTTCAAACATTTAAAACTCATAGCAGCAGTAGCAGGTTGGAATAAACAGCCTAAAGAGAACACTTTCGGAATACAGGAATAATCAAATAGATTTGTCATGTTCAAAGACAAAGCAATTAATAATTAATGATTCCAAGACAACAGAATCTTTGAAATGCCTGCCATTCAACTAGCTGCCCAGCTCACTGCATTAAGCACATAGCTGTGTTTTATTTTAATAATTTTGTAAAATTTTTTTTTTTAAATAATAAGATTTTATTTATCTCTTTCAGACCTATAAAAGACTTGAAAAACCCTTGCTCTCAGGGCAGAAAGACAGGGCAGGATCTGCCTTCAGGGTAACACAGGGTAGGTTCACCCTGTCGAGGCAGAGCAAGCATCACAGAACAGCAGTGTGACTGAGGCTGCTTCCATGGGTGCAGCCAGCACAGCTGGGCAGCCCCATTCAGGGGTTGCAAGGTCTCATTTCTCCACTGAAGAGGATGTGGCCAAAGCAATGGTACACTGCTCTATCCACAACTGACAGGAAGATATCGAAAACCTGTGTGAAAATTGCCATCTTCCCCCTGTATTAGTAAAAGGCAGATGTTTATTATCCAGACCAAGTGCTATCTTGTAGATACCACTACATGTGCCACATGGTTATCATAAAGCCACCTGAAGGAAAGATTACCTTGCACTTATTTTAATTAACCACAACGAATAAGAGCATCCAAGCTTTAACATTACCTTTCAGAAGTAAGGGCATGAAGGGGATTTTCGGTGATTTCATTTTCTTGAATGCATCCCTGTAAGCTTTGTGATTCAAAGAAGGGTCCTACAAAACCATTTGGGTAATAGAGAGAAAAATCAATACGCTATAAAAAGAGCAATTCGAAATCCATCAAGGGCTTATGATCTGAACATGATTTAGGTACAAAAGTTTTCTTTGGAAATGAGGTAGATAAAGTGACTAGATAGGTGACTTACTAAACTGAACAGGAAACATAAACAGTGAAAGGAACAAAACCAATTACATTCCTCTAGATGAAGCAGTGCTAAAATGGGAGTAGGCTGCAGAATAGATTCACTTGCACTGCTCTGTAATTTCCCCACAAATTCCTGTTAGCAAAATCTCTTGTGCTTACTATCTAGCACAAAATGTATCTCTGAATGTATTGCTGATCAATTTTATCTTTGAAAAAAGACAAAACCAACAACAAACATCACCGAACAACAAGAAGAAAATCCCAACAAAAACTGATCTCAGATCAGTGGAGATTTTAAAAGAAAGTAAGAGAGTATGTTTCAGTGGTGTTGTGTAAGTAATTCAAAAAGGCATCACCATTTCCCATATAAACAAACATTTCTGTACACAAGCTCACACACAATCTTGAAAACAAATTAATTTATAAAAGACTCTTCAGTACAGAAGCATGGACAGCCACTGGAAGGCTAGGTCTCATGTTCCCTGCACCAGGCAGCGATCTCACCAAGCACCCACTTTAATGACAGCCAGAGGAAACACTTGTTTATTCAGCTTTGATAATGCTAACAACCCTTAGCCTCGGATTTTGATTTTTTTTTTCCAGCATCAGCTGTTCTCCTTTTCTCCTGATCCACAGCATGTTGCTTCAGATAAAGGCCGACTAACCACAAGAGTAAAAGAACAGCTTCCAAATTGATGTTGGGGAACCAACACTACATTCACCTCTCTGCCCTTCTACCAGCTGTCAGGAATATAGCTTCTTTCTTTTTGTGTGTTTGGAGATCACTTCTGAGCTCTGGAGAGCTGCGTGGCCTTTGGCAAATCACAGATCTGAAGTGACAAGCTCCAGCTCCAGACAACAACAGGCAGTCTCCAAATAAGTTAGGCAGAAGGAAGACAGGTAAAGGCAAGCAATGCTGTTCTACTCCCAACACTGTACTTACTGTCAAACTTTCAAGCTCAGTGAAAAGTTTCTTGAACTTCCCAGGAATTCTCTGAAGTGGGGAAAACAGAGAGGAAAAAAAGGAAAGTTGATTTAGGCAGGAAAATTCT
The DNA here is from genome assembly GCA_026283785.1 of Coracopsis vasa. Lineage (NCBI taxonomy): Eukaryota > Metazoa > Chordata > Aves > Psittaciformes > Psittacidae > Coracopsis > Coracopsis vasa. The sequence goes on from JANHGB010019914.1 coordinate 18,344, forward strand.
GATGTATTTTTATGCCATGAGGCTGCTGTGGTTGAAGTGCCTGCTGAAAAGTGCCAACAGGCAGTTAACCTCCGCTCCTCAGCTCCAAGAGCCCTAATTACAGACCAATGCCAGTGAGGCTCCAGAACCTACAGCCTCACCTCAGGGATCTGTATCCTTCTCTCATGGAAACTGCTTGTTAGCAGCTGTTTTCATTTTCTTCCTTAGCTTCTATGTCTGCTGTGTTTACCTTAATATCCGTATCAAGACAGAAGCAGTAACACAGGCTGAGAATTCAGATACTGTGATCACATCCAGGTTAAATTATTTACTGTTATCAATCTTTCCTTAAAACAAAGGTTCTAGAAATTAATAGCCATCACACTTGGTGCTGTTTGATACACCACCCCCAGTGCCGACCAGTGCTAGCGCTGGCACATGCTGGTGCCAGAGAGAGATATTTCCTTAACAAACAATTAATCCATCTTCGATATCTCATCCTAATCTTACAGGGAGGTGCACAAAGCACCTTCCAAGAGAGCTCAGACACAAACTACCTTCTTGCCTTACATGCTAACACCTGCTCTACTTCTCAAGCATCCGCTTCCTTTATCTCTAAGATGCTTTAACGGATTCACCTCATTGTACTCAAAGCAATTGTTCTTCTCCAAGTTGAATTTTGCTGCTATTATTTCAGACTTGAAGTAGGGTGTGTGGACCCTTCAAGCCTATTTCTTTCCAACCATACTTGTTAGTCTAGTAAAACATATCCCCTCTTACTATAAATCCTATTTTGTCTGTACTTAGACTCTGACAGCCACAGTAACACTAAGAGAAAAGAGATTTAGAACAATAAAGATTAAATGGATGTGCTGTACGACTAAAATGCTAAAATAACGGAACACGGAATTGCAATTGCACATTTTTAACATCTTCAATCAGGGAAAGTTAGGCTCATTAAAACACTGCATAACATCATAGGAAAAAAAAAAGGTAGAAGAGGGAGTTTGGGAGAATACTACTTGTTTAAGAATTCAGGTGTAGAGCCAATGTAGTTCACTGTCTAAATGGTTGTTTAGGTTGTTTCATTTACAAGTGTAAGTAATTACAATTAATTTATAAACATTGCTCTACTTCCTAGAAGTCACATTACTAATGCAAATAACCTTCTGCTTTTGAAATTTCCAGTGCAATAAAGTTGTGGGGTTTTTTTTAAATGCATGTGTCTTCATAAATATTTTACACACAGAACCATGACATATTTTAAACAATACGTATGCAGATGCACTCCTTATTCTGACAAGCAATATATTCTACTCTTCGTGAGAGAACTCCACCAGCAGCACATGATCTCCAGAGGTCTCATCACAGAGCAGAGTTCTACATGTTTCTCTGCGAGACAGATCTACACCATTGCCACCAGGTGCCTTTGAGACACTACTTAAAACCTTCCACTCTCCTACCAAAGCCCAGAGAAATGGGATGAAGGCAACCCATAAGAGCAGACAAGGGCAGATGTCCCCTAGAGAGGCATTTTAGAAATAGGAAAAACAACGGGTTTCTGTATCGTTGTCGTCAGGTGTGTATTTTCTCTAACATTTTTGCTTCACCTGTTATTTAAAGTTCGCTCGTCTTTGCCTGTCTAAGTCCCTGTAAAATCCTCCCTGCAGAGGCAGTCACTGCCCTTGTTTCTCTGTGTGCCAAAGTCACTGACTTACACAGCAATGTTTCCATATGCACGATTTCAGCTAAGGGGGAAGGCTTTGCCTGGACAGTGGTAGGTAGGTTTGTAAGTCTCTGATGGCCATTTGTCTTCAGCTGCTGGTGCTCACAAATATCTCCAAGGCAAGAGATCAAAGCCATTCTCTGTCACTTTGTATTACAGATTGGTATTTTTTGAGTACTGCCCACTTGTGGTGTTGGGGATGTGGGGGAGGGATAGGGCTTCACCCCATCATACTAAATTGCTCCTTTCCTAATTTTCAGTTCATCAGCAGATATAGTAAGATTGCAGACGCTAACACTCGATAATTTACTTGGATAGAAAAAAATAAAATCCACAATATAAGCACAGATCCCAGTGGGACCCTCCTCTAAATATCGCATGCTCTGTCTAGGCACCAGTAGCTTCTTTAGCAGATAATGTCTGTGCTCCAGTATGTTCCTTATTCATGGCCCATTTCCCAACTTTGCTGTCAAAATGAGTGGCTGCAAGAGAGCTGATAAAGGAGAATTAAAGAGGGTTTATTTCTACTTTGTGGGTTTTGGTTGGTTGGTTGGTTGGTGTGGTTTTAAAATTAAATTATTCCATGATTGCTTGTTTGGAGCCACCCTGATGAGACTTTCTGTTCTGACATCCACTTAAAATGATAGGATTTTTATTTCATCTTTCAGAGGGTAAGAACTCCTTGCTTTGTTCTTACTTAAAAGCTCTGGAAGGATAGTTTTATTGAATAACTGTGTATCTGAAGTTTCAGGTCACAAAGTTGTTTCTCTGCTAACACTCACTCCATGTTTGATTTCAGTACGAAAAAAAAACAGTAATTAAACAGAAAGGGTATTTCACCAGTATACAACCTTTGTGAGAAATGGTTTTGGCAGGGTCTAAAAGATACAAAGATGCATCTTACCTCCCAGGTCTGAGACAGCCGGCTGACAGATGCAGTATTGAGACCCATAACAATAGCGAAGAATGAATTCAGATTTCTTTGGGCTTTACAGCTGTGGAATAAAAATACGAATGTTGTATTCTGATTTTTTGTACTCAGAATTAGAGATAAATGGAAAGCACAGGTATCCTAGGTTACTGAGTCCCATTTCAACCCTCAGCACTAACGTACAATCATCTTCCACATAATGAACTCATTAAATGCCCTCTCATGACCACCTGCAGTCTAGGCGATGGGGTCTTTAAGAAGTTTTTTAGCAAACGTTCTACTGTCTCATCAACCCTGTTGTTGGCAGGTTGTTTTTATCCTTTGCTGTCAAAAGCAATTTTCCCTTTTCAATGTTCAAGTTACTCTCAGCTGTCCTTTACCATACAGAATAATTGACCTCTATTCTGTTGTATTATAAATATTTTCATCCCCTTTTCCATCTTCTCTGTAAATTGCACATCATCAGTTCCTTCAATTCTCTCTGTGGTCATGGCCTGCAATCTACTTTTCCATATTGTTATTATCTTTCATTGAATTCTTGTAATTTATTTTAACTTTTCTTCCATGTGTTTCCTTCTTACCAAGGAGATGTAGTGAGACAGTGGGGAGAGAAGGAGAAACATAATTACTGGTTTGGCTCTAAGTTCTCACACCTTTCTTCTGTGCAAGTGTAAAACAAATAGCAAATTATTTATTTGGAACAGTATCACACTTTGTCCTTGCCTTTAATTTGTCATCTATTATCACCCAAGGACCTCTGTCACAGTACTGTTCTTTATCATCATGCATTTATTTCTTCAGCTCAGTATTAGTATTCCCTAGTATTACTTTGCATCTATCTAAATGAAATCTTATCCTACTGTTGTTTGCACATGCCACTAGACTCCTCAGATCATTCTCTTTTTTTCCTATTCTCCACAGCATTTGCAATCCCTCATCACTTCTATTGTCTAAAAATTTGATTAATGTTCAATTTACATATCCCTATAAATCAGTTGCAGTTAGCACTGGTTCCAGTACAGGTCCCTACAGAATTTGCTTGATACCTCTATGCTTTGACATTTTACTATATGCAATCAGACCCCGCTTATTTCTAGATAATTAGGAAATTTGAAATCCTGAAATATTGAGTCCTTTTCAAACAAGATTCCCCTTTCTCTTGCAGATTCTTGAAGACCACAATAAACATATGTCTGCATGTATATGTGAGTGAGAATCCTCTTTGAAGATAATGTTACATACAAATGAACCCACTGCCTTCACTGGGATTTATCAGAGAAAAGCACAAGCCAAGGCCTTAGTCTGGAAAATTTCCAGCACTTTTTACAAGTTTTATAAAGATTGCATTCATTGCTGTGTACTATCTTGAGACTGTATTTCTCACCTCACTTCAGCTGTCTTAAAGTTAATCATAACTTTGTTGCTCAGACTCCTTCTATCATTCAAGTCAGACAGCTCCCAAATGTAATTCATTCCAAAACAAGAAAGGCGTCCAACACAGCTCAAATAAACTGTCTGTTGGGTGGGACCATTTCACACAAAGAACTGTGGAGAGAAGGCAAGTCTTTTCAAGTCAGCCACTGCTTGGCAAGCGAGAAGGCTGCTGTTATAATTCATTTATTCTAACTCTTCATGACCTGTTTCTGTAACTCCTCAAAATGTTAATTTCTAACAACATGCTGATTAATTTTCTTTGTTAAATCACTTGTTTTCTATTTTAGACTAGCCTATCAATGAAAGAGTATGCATCTGTGTTTCAAAAACTCCATCTCCCTTTTATGTATTGACACACTTGTGTAAAAGCCTTCATCTTCTTCACATATTCTTCAGCAGTAAAGTACACAAACATTCAACATGAGGTGTTAGTCCTGGTGCTTTCCTGACAAGCTGAGAGTCATAGACAATGATTCCTGGCCAAATCTGGGAGCAAAGAACAGGAAGCAGCCAGAGCTGCTCACAGCTCCCTACCTCTCTGCCTTAGTCAAAACCAAAATAGCAGGGCTTCTTAGCTTGTGCCTCATGGTGAAAGTCCTGTGCTAAGCACACCGTCCTTCTACCCTAATTGTTCCTCTTTTATCAGCTCTTCCAGAATTGATAAGATATGATAATGTCTTCTTTTAGAAAGCTGCTTTTCTGATTACAAAAGATCCCAAGCATACCACATTTGTGTATCCATTATTTCATCATCTATAGGCTACAATGATGCAATGCACTGGGAAAGCCAGTCTGCTGTTTATTGACAACTGTATTTAGTCTCCATAGCTTTGGCTTTTCACTTAACAGAGATGAGATTCAAATAAAGCAACATTTTAGTCTGGTAATGAATATATCCCTATTCATGTGGAACAGACATAAAACTTTTCTTGGAATGCAAATTAATGCTACTGTGGTGCAAGCAAGACACACAGAACCAACCAACGTTGACATAATTTGACCGAGTTTGTCCATTGATAAGGCAGAAAATGAACCATATGGATACCATACAACTTGCAAACTAAATCAAATCACATTTATGAGTTACACTAGATTAGATTAGAAGAATTCATTTCACCAAAGGCACTGCTTCAAGAGAGAACAGTCTTTTGCATGTAACTGCCTTGTAAATTAAATCAATCCAGTCGATGAAGGGAACAAATTATACGTTTTCCATGAATATGCATATTCAAATATTGCAGAAGACCTATAAGTGGAAAGAGAGGCAAGGAGAATGGTTGCACAAATTTAAACTGCTCCATTTCCCTGGTTACTAAAATAAGAGTGATTACAGAGAAAAGAACTCTCTGTGTATAGTATATATTTTTATTCTGTTCCAAGGCATAGAAGAAATGCCAGCACTATTTAGTAACAGCGCAAGAATATACTATCAAACCTCCAATAAATTAATGAGTAGTCCAGAGAGGACTGCATAGGACAACAGCTTATTGTAGCTAGTTTCCTCTAACAGAATATTTTTGGTTTCCATGTAGTCTTTGGTGAATAACAGTGTTGCTGTTTTGTAATATGGTCCTCAGGTTATATCTGCTAAGATAGAAGATATCTGCACCACCAGGGATTTTGCAGTTGATCCTGCAGATACAGTGGCTAAGTTGCTGGGGAAGACTTGAGCAGCATATATTCTGCCATGTCTAGTTTTGGCCAGTATTTGTTGTTATTTATGGACTGTTTTATCTAGGTGTGCTTACAACACTATTAAAACACAAGGTGACAAACTAGCTTGCTTTCTTTGCTTTTGCACCTACTCCCACCAAACAAAGGATGTGAATTCAAGGACTTTTGTTGCTTTGCAATGTTAGTTACTTACTGGGCAGCAATCTTGATGAACTTTTTGACTAGCTGTACACGTTTGCAGAGCTGGCTGCAGAGGAGTATCTCAGTGGCAACCCAAAGCTGTACCTCGTTGCATCTTTGAAGCAGAAGACTGAGATTCTCAGTGTTTTCAGTACTGCCCTGTCTGCTGAATGTGAAGTATATCAGCTCTTGCTGGAAGACATTGACAATATTATTATGGATATAAAAAAGAATTAAACGTAAATTAATTACAAATTATTTAGAACTATGTTTTTGAAACAAAACTTGGGTACAAATGGTGATCAAGGAAAGCATACGACGAGAAGCAACGGAATTTCCCCTTCATTTTCTCAGAAAGCCAACATGCTTTTCAGCGAATGGTATTTTTAAGTGATATTTTGTGCTGTTAACTGTGTATTTTACTCAGCAGCTTACACCAGAACCTATAAAGGTCATCGAAACAACCCAATGGGCACTGAAGTGGGCCATTATCCCATTTTATAAAGTCTACCCCGTATTTTTTATCTCACTGAAGGCTAACAAGAATAATAATGTGATCATCTGAATTGCTGAATTTTTTTTTTTTTTTGTGGTTAAAGTGATATCAAGTACACCTATTTGTGGAGTCCTACATTTACTGGAACATTATCCAGTGCAAAAGAAAATTGGCATATACAACATATTTATACAGGCCAGTTTTAGAGAATAACCATGCTCTTCTACTCTCTTTAGGCAAATTTCAATGAAACCCACCAGATATACAGGGAACATAAGAGATGCCCCAGTACAGGGAAGTTACAAACTTTTCACAGTTTTTCTTTTCAGTGCCATAAGACTGCAATGCATCTCTTGGACCTGACTCAATACCACCACCACTGAGAGCTGCCAAATCATTCTGTCATGATGGTGAACTGAACATCAAGGAATACCAGTGCTCCAAAATGCACCACAATGCTGCATGACAGTAATATACCTGGAGGCATTTCTTACCTCATGAATTGCATTGAAGAGGCTCCAGTCAAAGTTTGTTAGTTCTAAGGCAAGATCCCAGGTGTTGATTCCCAAAATTCTTACAGACCTTTGCTGCAATTCCTCATTTTCACCAAATGGGTGCTAAATCAAGAGCAAAGAATCCTTAGCAAATTCTAAAAGTTCTGTAATGAAAGAGCTACAGGACCAAGGTACCAAACAGAGCTGAGTAAGTAATCTTCTCTAAGTGCACTCTGAGGGATTTTCCCCAAACTAATCAAAATCAAGAGTTATAGCCTATTTAATAAATAGCTTGAAACAGAAAATGGGTCAATAGGATCAATGATTTGCTACTGCATTAGGCCTTCTCCCTCCCTCTCTAAACCTTGAAAATAAAACATTGACCAAGCAGACAGCATAATGAAAATCAAATCCCCAAAACATTCAGAAAACAAAATCTGAATTAAGACACCAGGAAATTTTTGTATTGTAAGATAAAGGAATCAATCTGCAAACACACTGGATTTAGAATAAATACACATAACTTGCCTGCCAATCTACCTTTACAAATAACATAAATACATACATTTTATGATTAATCTACTCCAAATGTAATCACCAAACAGTAAAGCACCGTGGGTCCGGATTCATTAAAGTTACTTAGCATATTACTGTGAAATGCACTGATACCGCCGGTGTTACGGATCATTTGACATTTCCTTTATTTTCTTGGATTTTCAAAAGTTTGCATTTCTCTTGCTTTTTTTTTTACCTCATTAGGCTAAAACTTGGCACATGAACCATCTGCCACGATAAAAGATTGCTCTTACCAGTTAAGCCATTACTTTGATGCTATATGTCTGACAGTTACAACAAGTTTTGTGAATTTTATTATGTAACTAATGAAACTAGATTGGCTGTCACTCGTCTGCGCTGGAAACCTTCCCTTGATATCCTCATTTTTGGAGGTGGTTAGAACGCCGGAGATAATGGGGATGACAGATTACAATGATAGCAGCATGTCAGCTCTTCAGGGCACACTGATCCAACAAAATGTAAATAGACATTTCTCATCCCTGGGATAAATGCACAGAATCTTAGTGGTACTGACAACAGAGAAGTCAGCTGCAATACCATCCCTGCACTTTCCTTGGAACATCTGCATAACTAGCAGAAAACTATTGAAACAGTAATTGTTTTGAGTGCCTGACTGTTCCTGCCTCACTGAGGTTTTGGGAAATAATGGTCGGAGAGAATATGCAATCCTGGTTTCTGAGGACAGACAGAATGAGAGAGACCTGCTGCCCTTCAATCTGCTCCCCTCCCCAGCACCAGTGGGAGGATGGAAAGACAAGATAGACAGAAGGAAGGGAAGAGGACATACCACTAGTGATATATGCCAGCCACAGACTGACCATGTGGCTGCCACAGCACTGGGGTTGCACTTATGTCCAGGAATTTTGGTAGAACTCACACAACAACCGTATTTACAAACAGTAATTCCATGGAGTTTGTCCATCACCTTGTATGACTACGTACTGGCCACTTTAAGTGTTACAAAGGCACAAGGGAGGGTTGGGGAGGGAGGAAGGAAAGAAAGAAAAAGAAGTCACACAGGCCCTGAATAATCCTCATCCCATCCATTTCTGTACAAGCACAAGTCAGCTTTTCCAGGTTGATGTAGATTGAAGGATTTAAGCTGTACAGAACCTTTGGTCTACATGAAATTGGTAAACAAATTCCATTACTGTTCAATCAAATAAGTGCTGTTAATGCATGATACTTTTTATAGAGCAGCTCACTAAGCTTTACTAAGGAAGCAAAAAATAAATTCTGCATTGAAAAAGCCCTCTTGAGTTAGACAAATGAAAATTGGGAGGTAGACAATATAGATTCTTACCAAAGAATCAGTCAGATCTTTCCGGTAGACAAACATACGACTGGATGACTCCAAAGATTTTGAGATAGCCAAGTCATTTGGCTGTAGTTCATGTTTTTCTGTAAAAACAGAAAACAAAACACAAAAGCTACAGACAAGGTATAAAAGCTGTATATAAATATAAGAAAAAACATTACAAATGTATTTGTACAGCCACATCAAGTTCTTAAAATGTAACTACGCATCAGATCCACTCCCTGTGGGGACCATCATCTCCACACTATTTCAGGCACAATAAAGGAAAGATGTCTCTGATGCTGGACTAGAGCACAAACTTTTCCAGCATCTGCTTTCAAAGTGTACTTCACATCAGATAGAACAGAAAGAAACCCTTGAACCATCCATTCTAACCTCCTATACATTACAGAACATTCAATTTCAACCCAGTGTAGCTACTGTACAGGTAGAGACTTTTGTTGGAACAAACTGTTTTGGCCTCCAGAGACTGAGCTGTTGTGTATCATTAGCAGACAAGAGCAGGAGTGGAGACGTAGCCACAGTGATTTCATGGGAAAAGAAGTTTAAAGGATCTCAGCATCATGAAATTCACTCCACAGAGCAGAGCTGAAGAGTCCTTTATAGTACAGTATTTACAAAACTTCCTTTAGGCATAGAGTAATTCAGTTAGGAAACATCTGAGTAAAAAAGCAGGACACACCAAACTGGTAGCAAAGAGAAAGGACTCCTCCACTTCAGAGTAGTGGTTCAGTTCTGGGCAATCTTGGATGCACCAGAGAAAGGTGTTGGGAAATATAAAGCAAAAAAGTAAAGCAGAACACAGCTAAAATCTCCCCTAGGAAAACTGCCTCTTCCTGCAGGCTCCAAGACCTGACACATGAGATTTGATTACAGTGACTGTATTATGGAGACCTAAAATCACTACAATCATGTTGACAGCTACCTTGGACTTCACATTGCCCATGACAGAGGAGTAGGACCAGGAAGAGTCTGAGAGCCAAGCATCATTTCAGACTGTTTTACCTCTTATCCATATTCACACTGACATCAGATACATTTATGCTGAACTACCAGTATGCTTTTTCAAGGTAATTTTGAACAAAAAGAGCTTGCTTGTTCATTTCAGGAGTACAATAAAAATGTGTTCTCCAGTGCTCACACTGCTGCCCTCCAAGGGGATGGCAGATGACAGTTCTGAGTCATGCAAACACAACAAAAATACCAAGGAAAAAAGAGAAAAGCATGGCAGACTCATGTATTATCGCTTGCAGCACAGGACTGGCAATGCTAAGAACAAAGATACCAAACTTGTATTATCTCAAATTAATTCAGGCAACATGACTAACATTTTAAGGATTACAGTGGTCATGAACAAATGACAATCCTATTGTACCTCTATTTTAATAATTATTTCTTATTGAACAGCCACGTGGCAACCACTTCTATTTTGTAGCTTTCTTGGAAATCAGTGTGGTCTAAAGATAATAGTGTGTTTCATTATTTATGAACTGTTGGTTTTCTTTAGCTAAGTAGGTAGTTAGCACCAGATTTATTGCTATCAGAGCAAAACTTGCTCTGCTCTTGAACAGGAGAAGAAGACCTGAAAAACAACAGCAGCCCAGTGATTTTGCAGTGCTGTAAAATGCACTGGAATGAGCACACACAAAGGTAAAAAGGGTATGTCTGTAAATGATGTTGCCCAGCTGGCCAGGACATCTACATGTAATGCTCCTCTGTGACTGCTCTGTGCCCAGCCTCTCCATAGCCAGAGCAGGGCATCATTTTCCTGCCACCCACACTGATGCCCTGCAAAAAAATGGTTATTTAATTGAGCTCAGTGTGGGGGAGAAAAATGTGACCTTCCACTTCTGAATCAAATAAATAAACAGTACAAGCCAGCATTTGTGTATAGTTAATTTAACTACACTGACTAAGAAGTATCAAAGGTGCAGCTTTTGCCCCATGGGATTGACACCAACATTATCTGAGAACATGGCCAAGTATTCTACACTCTTAGCTCCTTTTTGTAGATTGAGCCTCCAATTTCTATGCACATAGTTAAATTGCTTTCTTTATATTCCCTAAGAACCAAAAGATACCACAATGAGCAAAACAATTTCAAAGAGCTTGAGACCTGCCAGATCCCAAGGAAATACTTGGGGGTTTGGCTGGTCCTTAGTATCAGCCTACGATCAGTCTGGTTTTCCTTAAAAAAGACAATAAGCCTTTCTGTTCAATGAGAAACACTAAAATAAAAAGAAAAAAATGCCAGTTGTAAGCAAAACTGCTTACAAAATATTGCTTACATTGCTCTTAGTATCTCAACTGTGCAAATACATGTCTCTCTCCTTTCTGCTAGGAATATTCATTACCCATGCTGTAAATGAGTAAACAGACACACATATAGTATTTGTTATTCCCTTTTGCATTTTTAAAGCAAACCATGCCTCATCACCTTCCAAATTAATTTAAATATGAAAGTAGGAGATTTATCTGTGCGGAACAAATAAAATCTTGCAATACTGCTGGAGACTGAAAGTCCTTTGCACTCCCTTCCGAGCAAGGAGATGTCGTATCCAATGTTACCCAAGAATGAGCTGTTGCCATGGAAACGACTCTCTGGGAAGCAGCTTCTCATTGTTCCCGTGGTCATCCAGTTGTGGGCTTGCACAGGAACAGCTGTATCCTTGCACCAGAAAATGTCACCCCTCCCCTACGTGGTGCACTAAAAGGTAAGCAACCAGATGAAGGGGGGTTATTTACCACCAGAGAACGTGACTGTCACCAGCACCAGCTCTTCCTCCACATATTGGATCTTTTCTGCTACAATCTTCAGTATGTCTAGAGCTGAAGTAGATACTTGAGCTTTCACACTGACATAGGAGTGTTCTGTTATATACACACGGCAGAAAACTGCACAAAGGAAGAAAGACACATTCAGCATTAGACAGAGACATCTGATAGAGCAGAGAGAATCTTGCAGACCCAACCATGGCAATGCCTCAGCTGCCTGGCTGATGCGGCTCCTCACCCTGGGGAATGAGAGAGGCAAGCAAATGGAAATGGAGACCCCACAGCAATACCATAAGGATTTGTTATGGACACCCTCCTCTACTGCCTATCATCTTTCCAAACCCAGCTATTGACATATTTTCTCCCTTCCTTTCAGGTTCAGATAAGTTACCATCCTTTCAATACATTTCATATCTGCTGCAGAAATTATTTTGGACCTTCACTTCCACATGGAACAAGAGGCTTCACAAGAACCACTCTCCTTGATTTTCAACCTCCCCAGTCTTCAACTGCTCCTGCTACCTTATCTGGCTAGACATCTGAACTACTTTCATTGCCAGTGTATTTTAGCACCAGTAGAGGCTGCCCAAACAGCAATGCAATTAGTTCTGACAACTCTTCCCTTGAATCACTTGCAGCACATACAAAAGAAACTGGTTTGAAGAAATTTTCTGTGTTCATCACTTCCACTGAAGAGCATGCGTAGGTTAGGCTCTGGAAGGGAGATTCCCAGGAGCAATGCTGTGGTCAGCTCAGCTAGTACATTGTTTCTGTTACAAAAAGGATGTACGCTCTCTCTGCTTGCCAGAATTTTGGGTTGACACCTCTTGCTGAGTTTGCTGTAGCCAGTTCTTTGAAATACAGCTGTCATAATTGAAAGGGAAGAAACAGGGCTGCAGACTTGCATAAATATTTCAAAGATTATATCTGATAATAAGAATTGCCAGAACTTTTGATTTCATACTTACTTCAGCGCTTAATTAAACTTCAAGTTTCTTTCTACTCTAGCACTTCTTACTGCAATAATGCTGCTACCATACAGGTATAAGACAAAACTTTTCTTCTCCAAAAGTGCTGGGTTTTAAATTATTTTTATTGACAGATGTATGTAGTTCTGTGCTTGTCCTACAAATCTTCATGGCTTCAGGGCACTTTCATTAATGGAGACCATGCTAAAAGCAGTTAAGAACTCTATCCTCAAGAATATCTTTCTTTTTTGTATTGTAGTAAAGAAGAAATGCAGATGATAAGGAAGAAGGAACTTAAGATATGGCTTTGGGGAAAAAAAGTAATTTGATTTTATGATGTTTTCTTAACCTGCCTCTGCCGACAGACAGTAAATCAGATGCTCATCCTATGGCAGATTCTCTCTTCAGAATGGTTATAACTCATGAATAGATAGAGACATCAAACTGCACTCTAAATTACTAGGTAGAAAAATAAATTTTAAGAACACTGACAGGAATATTCGGACTCCATGTGCAGTGTGCAACACAACTTGCTTACAATGAGTTTGACTAAAATCTCCTCCTCTCTGTCATTTGGGAGGGAATGATGACAGCAATGTTCATTTATATCCTTTGTTTAACATGGATATGGATATTTAACAGCTGGATGGGCTGCCAGCACTCTTGGGAAGCACACAGTTCAACTATAGGGCTGCTGGAAGAACCAGACAGGGCAAAACCCCCTTGAGATACCATATCATTGTCAAACCCCTGCAGAGTAGGAAGCAGGAAGCTAACTTTACACAGTCAAGTCTTCTTCTGTAGCCTTAAGGTGCTGTTCAGAAGTTGCATGGCAATTAAAAAAATTACATTATAGGCAGCCCTTGAGAAACAATTGCCCAGTTTTGGAGTTTTTTCTCCACTCTTTCAATCATACTTACTTTCTTCGGTTTCATTCATGGTTCCTCTGTGCTGCAGCCAGTTCTCCTTTAGACTGAACTGGTGGAAAAAGGTTTTATTCTGACAGGGAGTGGGAGAGAGAAAAAAAAAAAAAAAAAGAAAGACAACATTGACTCTTTGCATCCCTGCCCTTTACAAAGCAGTAATTCACAGAACACAGTATTCAGCCTATATGTCTGGCCTAAACAGTTTCTGTATAGGAAATTCACCCATCCTTTCTTAGATCAGTAAACTGGGAGTTGCCTTACTAAATAATGGCTAAGGTGTGATTTTGTTTTGGAGGAAGCAGGACACACTAAGTCTAAGCAGCAGGCATAATTCAAGGTTCTCTGTAGTCATGTTCAAAGCTCATTTCTTATATACACTTACATACATTTTCTATGCACCAATCAGCCTATATAGCAATTTCACTACAATCTCATTTTCTGCCTTCCACATTTCCGCAGCAACATTTTAAGCTTATTACACACCTCAGCTTCAGCCCCGTAAATTTTATGAGCAGAGCAATTCACTTCTGTGCAGTTTGTACACCAACTTTCTCCTTCTGCATTTTCTCCCTTCAGTTAAATAGACAGATTTATGTTCCTCTCTTTCTTTCTCTTTCCCTGTCACAACAAATCCCCTTTTGCTCTGTCTACTTGACATCCATGACAATACCTGTGCTCAGCCTGGTTTGTCCAGATTGCTACATCTCTCCAGCCCAGTGGGGAACTCACTCCCAGCAGGCCTCTCCTGAATTCTGACATCTCAGAGCATCATGTTAAGATGCTAAACTGTCATAAGTTAGCTACATAGCTTGATATCCAGGCTCCAATGGCAGGAAATAAACATCCCTTATGCAACATTGTGGGTCTAACCTCACTGATGTATCCTGTCATATTTTTGGCCACCTGTCATTTTCAGTGGAGAAGACAAGAAAAGAGAAGGAAGTGGGCAGAGGGAAAGAAAGTGCGATAGTAAGCTATCTTTCAACCAGCAACAATCAGGTTTGCATTGCATTACCTTTCGGTGAGGTGAGTACTCATCTACAGTGCTGAAACAAAAGGAAAAACCAAGTTTATTCTCTCCAGCCAAAGCTTAGGAAAATTAAGTTTTGGCTATTATAAAGTTTACAACATCAGAAAGCTTTTATTATTAAATAGTCACCACAGACTGGCTGCAGAGCTCCTTCAGGAAAACTAAGGGTGTTTGGCTTAGCCAGAAAACTTTTCTGTGACTTGCACAATGGATGTAGTGAAGAGCAACCTGCCAGCCTGTGAGCTGCTGGAGAACAAGGACACAGCTCAGGCCTCCGGGGTAAGCAGTCAGCGTCATCCTCAGGGACACGGCTCTTTCCACTTCCCCAATGTCAAACCATGGAAATAAACTCCATTTGTTTGCAAAAATTGTCAAGGAAATATCTTTTACAAAACACACCACTGTTAGTAAAATAATAACCCCAGAACGACTATTGCAAGAGATTTGTTTCTCAGTACCACAGACTGCAGAGAGAAAATGAGACTGAAGGTACCATCTGAAGTCACAAGCTCAGCTTCTGAGGGAAATTTTGCCATCTTTTCATCAAAGTATCACTCTACTTGCAAGTCATCCCAACCAAAATAGGTGGAAGTGACTGTTGAAATACACACCACTCAACAAATATCAGAGAAGACTGAATAATCTAGCTTTAGTTTAAAGAGGAGATTGTTTGTAAAAATGAATATAGTACTAGCTTTACTGAATTATAGCAAGATGACAACAAAAATAAATTACACTCTAAGTAAAAGGAGACTTGATCACAAATATAATCAATACTCACTGACGACGATGCACCCCCAGAATCTTCTGAAATTCTTTCAGGTCCTTCTCAAGAATAGGATATTCATACACATCATCTAACACATTCCTGTATATTGTCTACAAAATAAAACAGTATCTGCAAACATCTGATAATTCAAACATAAATCTAAGGCACCACATCAGCAGTATAAATCAATTCAGCCACTAGCTTGCTAAAGCTAATTTCATCACTATATTTACGCAAAGGCTATAAGGACAGAATGTTCCTGTTAAAATTTCTAGACTGGTCCATATTCAGCTCGCCTTTGGAGAAACAATCTTTATAAGATCACCAAGCAAGAATGCAAAATGTTAACACTTTTGACTACACTCTCAAAGATTTAAAACAACACTTGTAGCTGTTACAGAAAATCAAAGTTAGGTCAGAAGAAAATATTCTGAAAACATTCTGAAGCTTGAGAACAGACCACACGATGATCACCTATCCAAAATTATAACAAACAGGTTAATTTTATTATGACTTTTAAAATGGAGAATTTTCTCCTTCACTTTTCCTCATGTTTGCATACATTTTAAATTTAGTTGATGTCTCTCAGAAACAACTAACAACATAATGCTAGTTGCAAGCCAGTAAGTAAATAAATAAACCCTACTTATTTTAGTGGGAGTTATTGTCTGAATGCCATCAATCAGGAACCTCACTCAAACATGAAAGACACTACCTCAGACAAAAGGTAAATAAACTGAATAAGTTTTTATGATTGAAATTGTAGGAAGTATTTTCTCTATACTTTTCCAGAATCTGTGCATAGATCCTTCTCCTTCCCTTCCAAGAAAATGAGGATCATATGTATAAGCTGAGTCATCAGGTTTGTTTGGTCCAATTAACATGCCAACATTCATAAAGTTCAGCATGAATGATTCTGGCTTACAATCCTACATATTGTTTTTGCACGTCTAACTTCAACTCTCATTAACATTACTGCTGTTAAATATTGCACAGAAGCTTCAAGCAGAGAAACTGTGTGACAATACACATGGCCAGAAAAGACAAGCCCCATAACCTTAACTGATGGCTGAAATGATGTCCACTTTCCAGTACAACACTAATGCCAAATAGCAAAAATCCTAATCTCTCTGCTTCCATATGCAGTGTGTCCTACTCAAAAACCAAAACAATACCTAAAAAAATGAAGCTCAAGACTTTCTCCAAATTCAGTTCAATATTTCATCCCTTTGTCTTGAGTGAAAGATTGAAAAGAACAGTTTCAGACAAAGAATCTCATTGGGAAAGGTGGAAGACCCTGCATAGTCTCCTAAAATGTTTTCTTCTCTCAAGCAGCAAGGGGAAAATGAACAACCCCAAAAAAACAACCAAAAAATCCCAACCAGGTGGATCCTGGGTCAGCGATGACATGGCTATTTGCAAATCTACGGCAGAATCATAAAAGCTTTTGGAGCTCATTCAGAAAGATAGAAAATCTTCTCTACGAATTAAGGACATAATTTCATTTATTAAAAATACATAAAGCTTTGCTCCTCTTCGTGTACACCTGACAAACACTGTGGAATAGCATTTCACTCCTCAAAGTAGCATCTCTTACAAGGACCTCAAAACTTCCTCTTCATCCACAATCCTCTGCATGCTGACTGTAGCCCCTCTTTTGGCAGACACAACCAGTGTGTGCAAGGAACCTCCACATCTTTGTAGTTTTATTTCTTACCTTCACTCTCTAACTTTTCCAATTTTCTAGAAAGCATGGAGTTCTACAAGTTTCATATCTGAAAGCAATGGTTTTGACATTGAGTGTATTGACATTACAGGTCTTCTGTTCAAACTATCTGTAAGGCATTCAAGGAAGACACAGGTAAATAATTTTATATTCTCAATTTTGTGTATAAAATTTAAGTATGAAGAATTATAGATTTGGCTGTTGCAGCTTTTTAGACACAGTATGTTAATTAAACAGTGCTGAAATGCATCATAAAGTATTTCATTACCTTTAAAAATTGCTTTAAATGCTCATCTTCATGTAACCAGTCTTTGTAGAGAGAAGTCCACTGTGACACCAAATGCAAGACTTTTCGTTTCCTACAGGACACATCAGAGTCATCTTCTTTACCTTGGTGGTTCTTAGCACAATAGGTACAGCAGGTTAAGGAACAAATAATAAGGTCTCACTGAAAGTTAAGAATTAAGTGGTAAAAAGACTTTGCAATCATCTCACTTGCTAGTGAAAGATTTTTTTTTTATTTTTTTTTTTAAACTACATTGCTCAGTTTAAAATGTTTTATCTTATCTGAAGCTTTAGGAGTTTCATCAACTTTTTGGAATGAAATTCTCAGTAATAGAAATATCAGTTCATCTTCTGTGCCAACAGGATTTTTCTCCTTTATAGGTTAGAGAGGCAAGCCTATAAAAGTAAAATCAATTCAACAGGAAATATACAATGTTGAGTCATATTTTTTCTGCAGAACTGGGAATGAACCTTTGTCCTGCACACCGGTGCCAACATGAATGTCTGTGGGAAGGAGACCACTACATCATTAACAACAACAAAAATCCCAGGCAGAGGAAATCAATTTCTTTTCCCCTGCACAAATTATACTATCTGAAGAAATGACACTATTAAAATAATTTAAAAGAAGTGAAAGAATCCATTTCTATCATTGTTCTCTATTCACAAAGCAGCAGCACCAAATGACAGAAGGTACCCACTTTGTACATTGTTCCTGTCCCTTTGCTATTCTTTCTTTTATTAGGTCAAAAGATGATGTTTTCACCACAACAGGTAAAGCTGAAAAAAAAAGAAAAAATAAGTAAATTCATTTTATAGCTAGAAGTTCATTCAAACAATGCTCCACAGCGTATGGAAGTAATTGGAAATACAAGAAAAAAAAAATCTTTTATCTCAGATGACTTAAGACTTATATACTGCATCACATGATAGAAGGAGCAGAGATTGTAAAATACTTATTTTCCATTTCTTTTCTTCACATATTCTGAAATGTATTACACAAATATAGGCATTCTAAGAATTAACATATATGTCTGGATAAGTTTTAACCCCACTTTAAATGTTATTCTTTAACAGTTATAAAGGTTTATTTATCTTTAAACAAATACAGCAGACACAAGATTACATTGGTGCTATGAGTTAGGTGTCTCAACACATTTTTCAAGCATTCTTGTGAAGTTAAGTATGCACATACACAAATGTGTGTGTTTTGGATGCAGGTTTATTCAGAGGAACCTTTAGCTTTGTATATTTCCTCATATCTAACACAAAACTCTTTTACAGCAATTTAATCTCTGTTGTGGTGGTGACATCAATATGGGAACAGATCCTTCTCTTCCTTTCCTTTCCTCCTTAGGTACCTGAAAACTGCCCAGTTTATAGTTCCCTTTTTTCCAGTAAAAAAATCCCAATTCTTTGAGTCCTTCTTTGTAGGTCTTTTTCTCTAGGATACTGGTAATTCCAATTGCTCTCCTGAAATGTCTCCCATTCATGCATTTCTTGGGGTGTGATGCCAAAATCTCAGGAGCAATCCAACTTCTAAGCATGCCACAGTAAATATTTGACAATTGTTCTCTATTTTCACCACTTTTACAACCAACCTCAAAAATAATTGAATGGGTTGTATTTCAATAACATCATTATTCAAAGAGCAAAACTAAGTACCCCAGGCATGCAACTTATATTTGATATAAGGTTTGACAATAGATAAGCCTAGTTCTAAGTGCCTGACCCCTGTTAATGCAACACTTAATAAAAGGATATTGCCTCAGAAGTGCCTGGCACAAGTCATCGGTCGTCATGAAGACTGTGTACGTGAGAAGGAAGTCATCCAGGAGAGTTTCTGCAGAGAAAGACAGAAGAGCCCAAGGGACAATACATTAGTGAGGGAAAGAACAGAGTATCTACTCTTGTTAGCATGCATGGAAGGGATAGGACACCCCTTTCTCCCTCCCCCTCAAAACCAAAAAGGTCCAGAGCATACAGAATACCTCAAACTTCAAGTTTCAAACAATCAGCAGTATGTTACCACTGGAGAGATCAGACCCTTGATTTAACAAGCACATCCCCACTTCTCAAAGAACCAACAAGCACAACTATGCACACAACAATCCACAGTTTGGGAATCAGAGTCCAGAGAAAGAGTCCTTATCACAAACACCACTTGGCTCTGCTGCATGCAAAGCAACTTTGCCACCAATTAAGTTGTTCTCGAAATTCAGAAGAAAAGCTTTTAGTAATAGGAAAGAGAGAAAACTGTGATAGCCATGTACTGTGATTAACATCTACACACAGTAGCTGAGAACCATGAAATAAATAGACTGAAATCTTTAGCTGGTTAGTCTCGTGGGAATCACTATTAAGTGCTGATAAGTTTTCTTTAAGGTTTATCTAATTACATTATGGGAGGTGTTTTCCTCCACCAGGTTTCTATCACTGTTAAAAAATGGGCTGAAGATATTTGTGAACAGACCATTGCTACTCACTGCAATTGTAGCACCTCAGGTTGTCAGGAGAAACAGCACTGTCAATTTGGAACCTTGTGTAACTTTCTCATTCCTCATTCCTTTGCTACACCAGTTTTGGGATTTTTCCAAATCTTTACTGCACATAGCAGGAGGCTGGAAGACTGGGTTTGCTCTAGGATGAAAGGCTCAGGTAATCTTACAGTGATCTTCAACAACCCAGTGGCAGAGCAGAGATAAGACAGACTTTTCCTGGAGGTGTGCAGCAAAATGATAAGGGCCAACCACCAGAAATTGCACCAGAGGAAAATTTGTCTAAATACAGGGTTTGGGGTGTTTACCTCCTGTGAGGAGGGTCAACCACCAGGTCAGGTTGCCTAGACAGACTGCAAAATCTCCAATATCAGGTATATTCAGGGATTGCCTGGGTAAAGCTCTGAGCATCTTGATCTTATTAGACCTGTTTTGAACAGAGTTTGGACCAGATGCCTTCACAGATCCCTTCCAAGGAAATTATTCTACAGTTCTTCAGTAAGTTTGCTTCCAGTTTTATTAAACTATTCACATATGATGTATGATCTAGGAATGAATTTATATTTGGTTCACAAACAACAAAATCTTTATAGTTTTCTTCAAACAGGCAAGAGAATTATATTGTTCTTTTTAATCCCAAAACAAGAATGTTTGTGTTTGTATCTTTTTCTTCCCAACATGGTAATATTTTCCTCAAGTTTTGTGGAGTTCCTGCTCACTGTATTTCTTTGAATTCCAGCAGATATATTGTGTTCCCTTTAACAAGAAAAAAGGTTTGCAACACCTGCTTTTTCAGATAAGAACAGGAACAGAGGCTGAATAATAGCAGAACTTATTCCAGTTATATAGCAGAGCAAAAAATGCTTTACCAGTTTAACTAGTTGTTAGTAGTTAGTATCAATTACTCAGCTGTGGTTTAAGCGGTGGTTTACAACTGTGAAGACCACAACTACAAACAATACCTCAAATGAGAAAGATAAGGTTGAGCCCTGATTTCCACAACCTGAGTTTCTCACTATTTGTTTGCAATCTGTTCCAGTCCAAGCTAGTCCTCATGTACAAGCGTGCAACTGAGAGCATCCTAGGAGCTCTTCATGCCAAGGCTGCAACTTCACAATAATTTAGACCAATTTCAGTTACAGCTGCCTTGTACATCCTTGTCAGTGAATTATTGACCTCATAGCTGCAGTGTAGGATGGCAATAAGAATTCACCTGCACATCATTCAAAAACAGATATTATGGGGTATCACATGGATGGATAGCTAATGACATCCCACCCTGTAAGCATGGGATTCAAAATACCTCCACTGTCCTTAAAAGAAAAATAAATCTAGCTAGATCAATGTATTTAACCAGCTGATCTAGAAAGAGTCCTGACTCAAAGACAAACACCCCTTTACATTCAGGATCAAAACAATTAAATTCTTTATATTTCACCAACATTGTTAAAAAATGGTGGAAAGTATTAGCTCTGCATAAAAATAATATTTTGTCCCAGTAAATGAAAAGACATTGTGAACAGCTTGTTCTCTATCTGAAAGGTCATCTATTCATTCTGTTGCATATCTTTTGGATGATACAATGCAGCTATTAAAGTTGGAGGTTTCACAAACATTTATTTGGAAACCACTGATCCTGGAGTCAACAACCATATTTTAGTTCTTCACTCAAATGTGACTGCGCAGTGATCCTCATGAAGTCAGAGATATTTACAACAGATTATTTCCCTAGCTTTCTGTATAGGTATCTGTATAGATATCTGAGTTTCGGGAATACATAGCCATGTGTTCAGAAAAGAAACTGAGTATAGATGAAGCAAAACTGCAATGCTTATCAATGAACTTCTGCAACTGATTTGTTTTTTCTTCTAAATGCAGAAGAAATTCTAAGAAGAAAAGTTCATAAATTATGATTCTTGTAGCTTGTATATGGGCTAGATCTCTTCAAATTGTCCCTGAACTTGCTTAGAAATTTAAACCCTGAAGGAATGTTTGGAACAAAACAAAAGTCTGAATTCTACATGTGGTCCATTAATAGCATCACTCACCTGTTAAATTACTTTAACAAGTAAGCAATGAAAGTGCTTTTGCTAGATCAAATATCTATTACAAGGAGATTTATATATTTATATATTATATATATATGATTTTTTATATATATTTACCTAAAGACTTAACAATAATATATTTTCAAATGCCTGCACTAGCTTGTAGGTATTTCTCTGAAGTCCTACTGTTCACTGTAACTATCTTCTGCATTTTCTTCCTAAATGTACTGTAATTTAAAATCATTCCAGAATAGTTTTTCATGCCATAGAAAGGACACAAAACCTGAGGGTGTAGTGATTCTTCAAAAGGAATTTGTTCAAAACAAACAATTGGACACTTCTCAGATACTTTTGGACATTAATACATGTCCACAAATAGTGATTTGCTGGTTTTAACCTGCAAACAGAGAGAAAGGCAAAGCATGAGAGAATTTATTCACAGCAAATTATTCATTCTGCTACTAATGGCCACTAGCAGCAGTAAATTTGAATGAGGAAGGGCTCTAAAGTGTACAAATTGAGCTGATAATTATGAACACAAGTCTTTACAGGGTTTTTCTGTTTGGTCACAGTTGATTTAAGAATTAAGGAAGAAAAAAAGATGATTCCACTCAAATCATTAATTATTTACAATGCACCATACCCCCAGAATGGCAGTGAAATACAAACCTACCCCTGCTTTTAATTATCACTATGTCACAGTTTCTGCATTAACTTGCAACCATCTTCTCCATTATTCCATAGAAAAACTTTCTTTTCTCTTTGTAGCAAACAGGGAGAATAAAATGCATAGTCATAGTTGCAAAAGAAAAGCTCCCACTGGAAAGGAAGTCTGCAAAAGCCTGTGAAGTTATGCTATATTTTTAATTCCTCTCCTTCATGAATTTTTTATTTAATAGTTTTCTTCTAGCCATCAATCTATTTCTTCTTTGCTCCTCACAATTTTCTTTTATTTGGCTAAGCAATTATTACAAAGTATGCAGTTAGCTTGCAGCTATGGGATATTTAATTTCAAAGACAATTTCAAGCATTTTAAAGCTTCATAAGGAGATGCCACAGAATTATCATTAGTTCAATGGGCTTTTGCTCTTCTGCAGCATTTTGGGGGCAGCCCTAGGCAGTAATCTCACCACACTGAATGTGTACAAGTACCACAAGTATAAAAATAATAAAAAGGCAGGCACTGTGCTTGTTTATCGTTAAATAATCAATTTGTGCCAGGTTCTGCTGAGACAGTTTCTCATGGGCTGTGTGTGTCCACTCCTTTCATCAAGTGAAATAAGACAGCATGGACACCAGCTTTACTGGGAGCAGCTGAGTACAGCTCATCCCATTTTTCTGCCATGTACAAGTCCTTCTGCAAAATACATACAGGGTGGCTGAGGGATGGAAAGAGAATATATGTACATGGGACGTTCTCACACACATGAATTTCCCAGGGAACATCTGTTTTCAGCTGGTAACTAAAGGACCCTAAAAGAGGATAGATTTAGATTAGATATCAGGAAGAAGTTCTTCACTATGAGGGTGGTGAGATACTGGAACAGGTTGCTCTGAGAAGCTGTGGCTGCCCCATCCCTGCATGTGTTGAAGGTCGGGTTGGATGGGGCTTTGAGCAACCTGGTCTAGTGGAAGGTGTTCTTGTCCATGGCAGAGGGGTTGGAACTAGACAGTCTTTAAGGTCTCTTCCAACCCAGACCATTCTATGACCCAGCAATTTGAATGCATGAGAAGTTGTAAGTGTATTGCATGTGTAAGGTGATGATGATGACAGCAAACAGTAATGATGCGTGCATTTGGTGGGGAAGGGGGATCTAGAGTCCCAGAGACAGTAAATGGTCATATATTTGGATAAACAACACACTATATATGCCCATGTACTTAAAAAATCCAGAGGATTCCCTGCTGCTTTCCATTTGCACATTCACCTCTCTAACCAGTTCATACCCTTTCTCTAAGAGGGCAACTCTGCAAATATTAGCTCAATATGATGGCACAATTGTAAATGCCAGGAGGGTAGAATGGATTTTTTACATGGAATTATATACCAAATTTGATGGGTTTTTTTCTCACTTCTCCACTCTTTTCTCTAAACAGGGTATCAATTACCAAGCCTTGGGATAGAAATGAATACAGATCTGTAGAGAGAAATTGTCCGTGATGCACATTTAACAAATTGGGACAGGCAGTACACTTCATGGTGTTGTCAAGTCTAACACCTGTGAGCTCTTCTCAGACTTGAGCATTTTCTTCAGCTACCACAGTCATATAAAGGCATCAGTGTAGCAGTCTCACATTAATGACTTCTTACATAAACATGAAAAGAGACTTAATCTAAACAGAAGGCTTTTGTCAAATGGAGTACAAGTTAAATTCTTTTTATTAAATATATTTGAGGACAGTTTTTCAAAAACAAATATTTCAGTTTAGCTATCACATAGAATGAGTAAAAAATGAAAAGTAGGAAAATATTCCAATGTTACAGAGAGATATACCTCTCTAACTACCCATCAGGCAATTTGTATGTCCACATATTATATACTGGTATGCACGTGCACCAACCAGCATCTTTAAACCATCACAGCTAAAACAACACTGTATACACATTTACATTACAAAGACGTTCAATGGATCAAATTGTATTCAGAACATACTTATTGCTCTATTGCTAATATTAGACACTCTGCCCAGCTAAGCCAGATATAATTATTCCTAATGCCAGTCTTGAGTCATTAATCCCTTTATACCCACACAAGAAGAGACAACCTGAAGACAAATTCCAGTTTGTCCCAGTTTTCTGATCACCCTGTTACATCCTGAATAGCTTTTGCAACCAGGGCTTTAAATATGCAATGCGCCAATATTTTTTCCTATAATTACATGGTTTATGAAAGATAACTTCCTTTATACAGAGGAGTAGAAAAATACAGACTCTATATTCCTTAATTTACGGATCTTTTATGTCATGTACTGTGAGCTGGGGAGAGGGTACTGGTAGTGAAATCTGTTAAATTGTAAAGAAAAACAACTAATCTGTTTGGGTTTTCTAAACTTATCACCATTCTGAATCCAAATGTCTTCCACTCTGCACAGTACAAATCCATTATGAATGGCTGTGTAAGAATTACAGAAAGATGTAAGGGGGTTTCAGGCTTGTATTCCACACTAAATCAGATTATATGAAAATATAGATAAAGTACTGGAATGCAAGTCTTTTTCTACTTTACGCAAAGTAGCTGTTCAACTTTCTCCAGGAATTTGCTAGAGAAGGACAAACCTGCATGTAGATTGAAAAAAAAGTGGGTGAAAAAAAAAAAAAAAAAAAGAATGATTGCCTGAACGAACAAGCCACTGGAATTCACAATTAACTCATAAGTTAAAACTACTCTTGGGGCAATTTTGCAGTGTCAGTTTGGCAACCCTCACTCATGCTACACAAGAGTTGTTGTTTTCACTATAAGAGAATTAAACTGAGTAAAAGGATGAAAATTCGTGTATTGAAATAAAAATACTACACTCTAAACTCTGTTTTCCAAGCTACTGCTCATTTATCTTTCAGAAACATACCAAATAGAAGGAGATCATAAGATCTTCTTCATCCTAAAGCATGTTAGAACCTCAGCATAATCTATTGGTGGGCAGCGTGTAGGAACTCCAGCAGCATGAAATGTGAACAGGGGTTAGACACACATTTTTCAAACATCAATGCAAAATCTGAGGTTTGTGTCTTAATGAGATCTCTTTAGGATTACTAAAGAAGGGGAAGGGGTTGAGAAAGAACAAGTCTGAGAAATAGATGTATTTTAGACAACAAATTCTAAAATTCTTTAGCTACACCATTCCCCTTTTGCGATTATGGCAAAGACAATAGGATGACCATATGGTCAGCTCCTGACATTCCCTTATGTTAATACACTTACCAGCATTAGCCAGAATTCCAAATTTAAAAATCACCAACAACTTCAAAATTTGCTCTCATTTACATTCACTGCATCATCCCTGCCTTGCAGGACCAGCCACTTCTCTCTAACATTTAGTGAGGCTCATTGTCCAGAGTAATTTTGGGAGGAAAAAAATACCCAAAACCCAACTGAATCCTTTGGGGTTTTTATCTTCCTGCATATGACTGAAAAATTGGGGTCAATAGTGCTAATGTACTTTGTGATTTCAAAGCACACACTGGAAATGATTTTTTTAAAGAAAATATTCACTGATGGGGTTAGCAACTGACTGCTCAGAAATAGTTAAAACTTGCATTTCTTACAGTCATCAAGAAAAGCATCCCTATGAGATGGGGTTACAGCTGGGTAAACTGACAGATGAGCTCCCTGTACCTGAGTAAAATGGATGCTCATTACTTACTATTCTACAGGGAACAGACATTTTCTTCTATTTTAAATATTCACTCACCGCGTTCAAATTAAACTGAGGGCTAAAGCAAAGCATTATCAAGTTTTTCAGCCTCTCAGTGCTGAAAGCTCTTAAGCTTGATAAATTCTTGTCACCTCTTTTACTCCTTTCTGTAAAATGAGAAAAATTATAATCACACCTCAAGGCAGACAATGCTACATGTAGACTTCTTGCATGTTTTGATTCACATATTCCTATGCAACACTCTGAAACCTTTCAGGAATGCAAACACAGGTATAGAGAGTTGTAGTTGTAATGGGAAAACTGTTTCTGCAGAAATGGAAAAACGATTTGAGGGCAACTGTTTTCAAAGATAGGAGTTCCTCAACAATCTGTAATTCCACAGTCGTCTACTAAAAATGTCAGGATGTCTTTGAGTACAAACAGTAAATGCAAATTGTTGTCATTACTATCTGATTTAGCAAGGTATTGCTCATGTCTGAGAGAGTGCTGAGTGGCCCCAGATCTCCCTTGCATTCAGCAGATGCCAATGGCACTCAGGACCTTGCAGGATAAGCCCTTAATTCAATATCAAATCATACAATAATGTTATGCCACCATGGACACAGCATGAAGGAAAAAAAAAAGAAAAAAAGAAAATTACACCGAGAAAGGAGGTCAATGAAAAAAAGAACATCAATAAATAAAGCACTGCTAATGTATTAAAACAATTACAGTACTTATGTCATCTAACCACCGAAGCACTGAGAAATCAATGCACAAAGGAATAAAAAGCAAGTCATTTATTTCTGGCATTAGGCTAGAAAAAGGAAATATATAAGGGCAAGATATTTAACCTGTACAACCAGATTTCTTATTAGACCATAAAAGTCAAAACTAGGAATAATTTCTAAGGTCATCCCCCAGAAATTTCTGACAGAATTTTAACATCTGCAGAACGAATCAAACACATTCTGTCTGGTAAGGTCAAAGATCCTTCTAAAGATGCATTCCAGTTGCTGCTATCACATGTATTGAAGCAGTTCCTTATTTCATTTGAGGGACAGAAAGCCCTGAGAAACCACAGGCAGAGAGAAAATGTCAAACTTTTCAAGCTTTAATGAGGCACTAATTTTTCCACACAGAAATTTGAAGCTCTTTTTTTTTTATCCTCCAGGTATGAGGGAGCCCTGGTGATTAATGTGCAGCTATAATGGTCGGGATTATTTGAAATTATTGGACAAATCCACTATGCCTTATACATTTTGAAGTATCAGAAATATTGCCTATAGCAGTCACCCTAGGATTTTGTGACTTTTTTTTTTTAAAAAAAAAAGCCCTTCACTACTGCAAATAAAACACTCAAGCTTTCCATGCAGTGAAACCTTGCTTGACAGTAAACTGAGGTATTTTTACACACACATGAAGTCCTCACACAAGCCTCACTGCAAGAGGCAGCCACTCCTTGTTCGCATCAGGCATCTCTCAAAGTACTTTAAGAGAAAAACCCATCCTCCCTTTCCACTGATCGCTTAAAATAAGCCAGCCAAGCCAGGATTGCCTGGAGCAGCAGGACAAAAGATAGAAGATTTAATGGTTCCCTTTCATCCTTCTGCCCTGGGGTCCAGCTGTGTTATGGGGCAGAAAACATGGGCATGCAGCAATAAGGGTCTCCTGTTGGTCTGACCTCATGGGTTTTCATCTCCAGCATGCACACCGCCTGGCACTCCAGTCACTAGTGTGTCAAAACTGTATGAGCAAGTGCAAGGCAAGTTTCTACTTTTCTGCTTCTGCCTTGCACCTGGATGGACTTCTCTGCATCCCTACCATCACCTTCTTCTTCAGACACCCAAAGAGATGCAATGCTCTCCAGCCCGGACCCCTCAATGACATGACTTCCAGGTGCCACCAAGAGCTGCCACTGCCTCAGCAGGACCAGTAAGACCTTATATATACATATATATATATATATAAAATAAATCTTAATTGGTATTATTTTCAAATAAATTAAGACCATTAGCCACAAAAGTTTTAACTTCAGTACCTAATGACAGGCTTCAAAATCCACTGTATTTGGACAACTGCCAGTCCAGCAGATTATGACAACTACGGTACAGTGACCAGAATACATTCCACACTGGTACATAATATGGATGAAGAACAGGTCAAAGTACACGTGGCAACGCCACATCGAAAGCTTTGCAAGTCAGGTGTAATGCCTAGACTTCAGTGTGCAGTGTTATTCCCATCACCTGCTGCTAACTGCTTTCCATACCACCCAGATGGATAGGTCCCTTAAGGGAACAGAAATGTACAGATCTGCACTGTGTATTTTTAAAAGTGTTTAGCAAGAAGCTTTGATTTATTATTTTCCCCCTACAGAGCAGCAAGGGGAAATTTCTTTGTGCTTCAGGCCAGGGAAGGAGATATAAGAAGAATGTTGCTTGCCCCTGGGAACCAAATTATCATAAATATGCTAAGCAGTGCAAGCTCCCCAACATGTGGCACTGGAGCATGTGCAATAAACACCAGAGAGGCTCTTCAGGGAAGCCTAGCACAACAAAGCATCCACTGGCGAAACGCTCCTGGCTTCTGTAGATTTGGCAGAACTGCCTACAAAGGGAATGATGGCATTTTCATCTGAGCAAGAACTGTTGGATATGGTCCAAATCTCAGCATAAGATGGCAATAACATGCACTAGACTGACGTACAGACCACGCACTTCATCCAGCACAGGGAAGAGAAATGCATTGGATCAAGTGGTAGGACACTTTTGGTGCATTGGGTTGCACAGACTAGGTTAGGGTGTTGCATATGCAGCTGTGGCCCATTGCCATGTAATCGCAGAAGCAGTGACTCACTTGCCAGCATCTTCTGACATACGGAGGCAAAAGGCCCAGCAAAGGTGCTGCATGGCTGCAATGCGTTACAAGCTACACTGGCCAGGGGGCAAGGAGGAGGAGCGAATGCATCTTGCAAACCCCACAGGAGACTCAGACAGGGATTAGCATACTGCAATGCCACTGCAGTGCTTAAGGATACCAGTTCCAGCATTTTGCCCAGGGGTGTACAGTACTTGAAGCTGATGGGCAGACACTTCTTAGACCTCTCTGAGCTATTTAATTTATGCAATACCTGAACACCTACCACACACAGCAGAGACCTCCTTGCACTGGCAGAAGAGATACAGCACCCAAAAGAACCCAAAAATCAAACAGGGCCATATCTGCATTTGACGTTTCTACACTTGCCTTCCTCCCTGCTCTCTGGGACAGTAAAGCACAGCTTCATTGCATAAAACCAGAACAACGGACATCAGAGCACTCGTAAGGCAGCTGTATTTTGCTTCCTCATGTGCTGAATGTGTTTCAAAAAAAACCTGCTGGGTTTCATGATGGCGGTGTTAAAACACAATGTTACATTAATTGTAGACTTATTTACATGATATACGTCCTTAAATTATGAGCCCAAAATTGTACTTGCTATACTGAGGCACCCAAATCATTCCAATGACAGGTTAACATGTAATTAAAGTAATTAAAGGCAGATTTTCTCATTATTACAACTTAACGGAAGACAGCAATACATAGCCTGTGTATGTATTAAGAACATCTAACAACTTCAAACTATTAGGTTTGTCAGTACAACACTATTGACAGCAGAATGAAAAAAATAACGAAGGTTCCTCCTTGCACAGCTTAAAGATCATACACGGGTAAAATATGAAGAACAGACATTATCCAGACCTGGATAATGCTTGTGAGTATTAAAATATCTGCATGGGCATATTTCCCTGGGGCATATTTCCCTGTGGCAGTAGAACCATGTTCTTGTGCAAGGACCTTCGACTGCTTGCAATACACAGTAGTTTCACATTATACTTTTGAGAAAGAACACCTTTATTTTGATAATTTTCAAACTATTCTCTCTCACTGGGGAGCTCAGCGTTAGATCCTTGATTCAGCTGTACCATAATTACTCAGGGATTTTATTTGACAGCCTAGCTTATTTCAGTTAAATAAAGTGGAGGCATTAAGCCATTACTGGCTGAAAGCCCAGTGGGGTAATTTTCTAAAGGCATATATTCACTTTTGGCATTATTTAGTGTTATTTATTGATTTAGTGACAAAAAGTACAGGCAGAATAGAACTGTCTGATAGGTATAACTTTGGACTGGCATAATCCAGCTTGCTTTATTTGTATCTTAGTTTCCCAAGTCTTATGAGATACTGTATCTTTCATGCACACACTGGAAAGCATCTAATGCAAGAGATGCATTCTCTATCTTGTAAAAAGTGTTTGTTCAGTTTTGCAGGCACAGAGGAATCTCCTTGGTCAAGATGTAAACCCTACCTTTCTGCACAAGCATACACGAATTTGACGCAGCATTTAGAATAAAGGTAAAAAAAATCACAAAGTGCAGTAACAGATAGGACACTGTATTGAACTGGGCCTCTTGGCTCATCTACTCCATGATGATGTTTCACCACTACACACAAAAACATCCAGCTGTGACTAGCACTTGCTGCCATCTTTCATTTCTATAGCTCTTTTAGACCATAAGTGCCAGCACAGCTTTTATATTACATGCTTTATTTTTCCAGTGTACAGAGAAAGAGAAGGAGACACAGGCTCATCAGAGGCAGAAGGTACCTGCCAGGGCTGAGACTACAAATTCAGTGTCCTCACTCCCATTCTGCTCATCTCTCCGCAGCCCCATGCAGATAATGCCAGTACATTTGGCCTGCTGAGAGTGAGGCAAACACCATCAAATGTGAGATTCAGATCGTGTTCCCACTGTGAATCACCCTTCCCTATCAAATTGCCAAACCCTCTTCAAATTAAATAAGCTAACAGAAGCATACTTCCTACTTCAGAATTTCTTCTTTTTTCTTGTTCCCCAAAGGAAAATGGCTTTTGCAACTGAACCGTCTGTCCAACTGTCAATCTTCCTCCCCTTTAGCCCTGTAACCTTTGAATCTGTTGACAAATTTCAAGCACATTTGAGACAGCGCAGCAAATTCTCAAAGACACTATATTCTTATGAGTAATGCGAATAAGGGCATCTGTAGGTGATGAGAGAGAAATTATTGTCTCACTGAAGTAAAGGCTGCCATTAAGCACAGCTACGTTTGTAGACCTAAAATAGCTTAGCCAAAGGAGATGCAGAGACAGTTGCCGCTTGTAGATCTAGGGTTTTTTTGATTAAAAGATACAATCTTAAACACTGGAACTACTAGTATCACAGAGATATCCTCCTCATTTAAAATTCTACAGATTCTGTCCATACCCCGTTTCTCTAACAAGGCCTTTCTGTCACTGCTGCTCCTGTCTCTCTGTTGCTCCAGGTTGCTGGGTCTTCTCGTAGTGGACCCTTCAAATTCTAGGGCAGAGCAATGTCTCTTGCTTTGTGTTTGTGTATCACCAGTCACACATTGTGGCTTCTGAATGTCTCTATATATGTAAAATGATAACTCATTATCTTTCCTCATTTGTTTCTGCAAATAAGGGTTTGGATTTTTTTTCATTAAACTGTTTTGCTTATTCAGTAACTCATTAAGGGCAATTACAGAAACCCATTTTTAATTTTTTTCTGACTAAGAAGCATTATCCTTTCTATATCAGCCCTGGCTAGACTACAGAAAATTATCAATTACATGATGACAGTCTCAAACTGCAATCACTTGGCTGTCCATGGCTGCAGACTGGTAGACACTTCTGTTGGTGCAACACTTCCTATAGCTTCTTTCAGGTTACAAAATTGTAAGCCTGTATTTATTTTTAATAAAGAATGCCTGTCAGAGAAGGTAGAAAAGCATCTTAAAGGAAGACTTCAAGGATAACATACCAGTCTTCAGCTAGCTAGATATTCCCTATGTAAGAACATCTATTTAAAAGCAATTTTCCAAATCAGTTTCTAGAAATACATCACCGATTACAGTAAATATATAGAAGCTGGAATTGATTCCATTAGGAGCTGCTGTTTTAAAGATACAACAGCCTACATCCCAGAAGAACAATGAAGTATAATACTCAAACTCATTTAATCACTGTATCCAATTACAAGAAATAAATCGTCACACACATGCCTACATCTGCATTTTAAAATGTAAATAAATCATGAGTAGCCAAGCCAAATGCTGTGCATCTCTGGATTCACAGATTTGCATGGGAAGTGGTGCATTCACTTCCCATTTGAAATGAGATCATATGAAAACTATTAACAACATCTAATTATCTTTATGTAGTTCAAAATCTGCCCTTTTTTGTTCAGTTTGGAACTTGGTCATACAAATCCGTCATTCTCTGCAGTAGAGAACACAATCCTAATCTAGTCAAATACTGAACATCAGCAGAGCTTGTACATAGCCTAATGACAGACTTTGGTAATCTCTCTGCCTTCATACCTAGGGCTCCCCTAAGTCACAGGGGTTCAGAAGGGGAGCTGGCCTTTTGGCTAACACTACAAATAGCAGCACTTTGGGCAACTGTTCCTTCCCTTTGCTGTTCATCACAGACCTACATGACTGTCCCCTCTAGGAGGATCTCAATGCTCTCCATCTATCAAGAAAACCCAATACTGCCATTTCTTGCAAAGCTGACGGCATTTTCATGTTTTTCAGACACTTTTACAAATCTGTTATGAAAGATTTAGCGTTCTTTGTAATCACAAACGTAGTTGTAATTTCCGAAATTGTGTCTTACTAACCTTGACTCCCTGAACAAATTTTCAGTCCTTTAACCTGAGATGTTAAATCAAATGCCCTGTAGCCCATCTGCATGTCAAAACCCTCACCTGAGTAGGAGATCAGATTCCCATTAATACTAACACAATCTGTATGTACACATCAAAGAAAAATAAATAAAATGTTCAAACCATTTACATAAGCTACACAAGCAATCCATAAGATGTACCAAAATACATCACACTGGAGACATTGCCTCAACCCACTGACACCACCCCAGGATAGACCTCAGGAAAATGCTTTCTTGTTGCTTTGCAACAGAAGAGAAATATCTGGGAGAGTACTGAAGGTCTGGAGAACATATGGGAGAGACCAAACTTCAGCTGGCAGAGACACTCCCCAGCCTAAAGGTTTAGACTTAGCTTGCCCAACACACCAAGGTTTCTCAACTGCCCACATTCCAAAATCTTGTGTGTGCTTTGGGGCTTCTGTCACAGTAAACCTCAGGGGTCCAGGGGGCCCCACAATGGCAAAGTGATGGATGTGTGAGCTCCCCAAGGTCTCACACTGCCCTGGGGAAGGACTCCCTGATCACCAAGAAGCCCCACTGGGCAGAGCACACAACGCAGGCATAGACACCACCTACAAAGCATTTGCAACCTGTGTATGGCTCAAGAGCCCTACACGGCTGTCACAAAGAGAGCAAGGCGAGCGGGCAGCTTCCCTTTGCTTCCCAGGCCCTGTTTGGGGTGGACATTCCTTCTCTGGGTTGGAGGAAGAGGACAGTGAGGAGCCTGCAGCACTGTCAGGGCTGCTTCCTCACAGTCAGGCTGGGCTCGAGCAGGCCAGAGGTCTGCATCTGTTTGCCTGTCATAAGAGAAGAATCTGTAGTTGCCTTAATAGGCAAAATGTTTGCATTTGCTTGTTACTGGTGGTTTCCATGCTTTGGGGCAGTGCTGCATGCTCACTGCTGCTTTAAGACTGAGTGAAAAACCTCTTGACAAAAGGGATCTGACAAACGCTATTTGTTTGTGGTTGTTTTTCACTGTTGTTTGTTTGCTTCCAGCTTGTTGCTGTGGATCCCCTATGATGTACTAACAGTAACAACAAACAAAATCCCATGGACAAGGCTTCTGTCTGGGAGGGAAATGAAAGCCAACAAGGGTTTCATTATTGTACTGATTCTGGGGCTCCGAATTCACAACTGGGAAAGAAAAAAGGCAGTATCTGGCTTTCTGATTTTAGCTGTGGTGGTTCTTAGAGAGTTCAACTAGCCCTAAATCCTAAGAAGTGGAGGTGGGGAGGGTTAAAGAAAGGCTGCTTGGGTAATTGGTAGACCCTTGTGGGCGGGAGGAGGGATAATGGCAGGAGGGGGATTCAGGGTGCAGAAAAAAGAAAATAAATTGAAAAGCAATAGAAGGTGAAGTATAAATGCCTCCAGCACTCCCAGGTCAGACAGCACGATTTCTCCATGATTACATCCCTGATTCTGGCAATTTATATTTCCACCAAAGCTCAAGTTCAAGCATAGGAATAAAATCACAGTTCATCCCTACTGTTGTCAAAAGAAAGTCAAAGGTTTTTATTATTAGCTTTCATCAAAATTAGATCCATCAACACTGTAACTTTATTTACATTGATCTATTTTCCCTGCCCTCCCACCCCAGAATGTTTTTGAGCTCAGAGTCCTTGAAAACAAGCCATCATATTTTCACTTCAGAGAGAGTACTGATTTGGTTTCAGAAGGATCTCACAAGCTTTTCTGAACTGCGACAAGGTCATTCCATGATCTCAGCCTGGCTCAGGACACAGTGATGTGAGCTGCTGCCACAGCTACAACTCACATCAGTATTTTCCACCTTGTCTAAAAGATGGGACAAGCAATTTACTTTATTGCAGTAACTGATGCTATTCCGAAAAGCTCTTTCTGCCAGAACCAGCTATACTTCATGAAGGTAACTGACATCTCACAAGAAACCTCTGGCTGTCAAAGTGCTGTAATTCTACTCATATTTCAATCTCTGAAAGGATCAAAATTGACTTAAAAAAAAAAATCAAGCAGGATTGCCTCCAATGCCAACCACATGTTGGCACAACAACTCTCCTAAAAGGTCTTATATATCCTAACTGAAACTAAACTGGATCAAGCCTTCCTTTCTGAAAAACATGACAGCAATTTAAAGCCTGCATTACAGGTTTACTGATTGCAGTTAATGCATGAAGCTTATGAATTTATGCCAAGCACAATCTGCCCCATTATCTCCCCTTTGCTCTCATAAAAATATTCCTACTACAACCATCTATTCCCACATCTAACAACCAGTCTCCTGACTCACTCATTAGAATGGAAACCTAGCAAGATAACACAAACCACAGCAGAATCCCCTACCGACCTTATTTAGCACACAGCAAACCCAGCCTTCAATAGCTGCTACCACAGCTGCTCTTTCCCTTCTTATTTCCTTAGACACGTTAGAGAAGACACCAGCCAGCATTAGGGCAAAGCAGAGCCGAGCTCCGTTGCACTTGGTAATCCAGAGTGTGTTGGCACCAGTTTGCCAATGCCACAGGCAGGCTTTCTCAAGCAATTGAGTTTATTCAGCTACACAGCAAGCAGAGGAGTTTGGTGCTGTAATGCAGCTCAGGGTTCGCAGGTATAAGGGAGATCTTAAGAGCCCACAGAAAGCCTTATCAGCACTACACATCGGGAAACAGGTAGAAATCTATTCCAATTAATGGTTCACAAATAGGTCTTCTGTGGTGGCTTTTTGTTCTTAATTTCCATGGGTGTGCTCCGAGTACAAGGATTTACAGAAAATGGTAAGATGGGGAAGAAAATAACTGCCTCAGCACACTATACAATGAAGGGAAGGAGTGCTTTGTTGTATCCTAAGAACAAGCTTTCAACTTATTAGCCAATGCACTAAGTGTTAATAGCAACACAGAAGTTATTAATGGACAAACACCCCTATTTATGCCAGCAGGTGGTGAATCTTTATGTTGTGGAAAAGCAACCCAAAAAAGAGAGCACTGAAGAGAGTATCCAGTTTTTCAAGGTAGGATAGTAGAAAGTCTTAAGAAGGAAGGAAAGGAAAACAAGGCTTAGTGATGAGAATGAGGAAATACCCAGGTAATATGGGAGATCCATAGTGAAGGACACCACAGTTGAGGTTCCTGATGGTCTGTCACTCCTGCTGAAGGAACAGGACATGTTGAGACTTTCTAAGAAGCATACAACACTGATATTTCAGTTTTTCATTTCCATTTCCTACTCTTACAGTTAACTGACCTGCCAACCCACACACCATCTGTTGCTATTCCTCTTACACTACTCCGTTACAAATCAGATCTCACTTTTCCTCTATTAGAAACAGCAGCTTTGAAGTAACTCTATGTTTTATAATTAGTCAGCTTCAATGAGACACATCCTGGGAAATCACAAAGACAGAGCTGAGGGGATCTAGAAAGTTGTGTCACCATCACACTTCGTGGTTTGATCCCATTGCTGCAGAGGACAGTTACCACTGTCTAGACATATTTCAGAATTTGGCTATGACTTTTTGCTAAGCTGATGTTGACTGCCTTTGCCTTTGATGTTCTTATGGCTCACTGGAACCAATATCTCACTGGTTGCAACAGAATAGACCTGGCCTGCTTCATCTCCAGACCTGCAGCCATGGAACTGACCCAACCACCAGTGTAGTGTTTAAGCCAGACAGGGAATCAACCCAAGTGGCTGGCGTACTTCTAAGACAACATCTCCTTTGTCAAGAGAGATCTCTTTGGCATCACCACTGTGCAGTGACTCAGTTTTCCTTGTTGCCTTTATGGCCCTCAGTCCCAGCCTTCTGACCCTGGAACACGAGTTATTTCTGCTAGATTTGACGCTGACCAGCCACACTCAAGCAATTAGAAAAGCAAAAGATAGAAATTAAAAGGATACCTCTGCTACTCTTTTTATCTCCAAAACACAAGCATTTTTATAAAACAAAACCCTGGAAGCATTTTTTAATCCCTTCCATACTCAATTCCTGGCTTAACACCATCGGAAAATCATGAAATATCAAAAGCAACATTCTGAAAAAAGTTCCACAGAAAAATTTCTCAAATACACTAACACCACATATCTTTATAATCTCAGCTACTTAATGCATCTATTAATTTAGAGATACATATGACCATATATCCTTTCATATATTTGAAATATTTAACTCCATTGGTTTGATAGTTAGTATCACCTAGACTTCCAATGTCACTAGGGCAAAAGTGATTTTACAAATAACTGATTATAATGCTTTAGGGTCATATTAGCTTTCCAGAAACCTTGCCAAATTCCCAGTATCAAAACAACTTGTCTTTCAAATGTTTTATCGAATTTTTTATATCACTCAGGTCTATTTTGCAGTACAACAAATTAACACATTCTGCCTTTTATTACTTTAAAAAAACTAAAAGCTTTTTTCACTGACAAAAGAAAATTATTGATCTTCACCTCTAAAAACATTCTCCTGCTAGAACTGTGCTTTCCAATTCTTTCCTGTTTAAGCCACTAAGATCATCAAACACCCACATATTGTCTACAGTGCACATCTTCATAATAAATGGTTTCACACTAGGCTTTCATGACGGCTTCTTATCACTTTCTCACATAGCATAAGGTGACAACTAGCTATAAGGAACCCCACAATTACAAAGAAAAGACTGAGGAACTAAGAATACTATGATCTAATTGACTATAATTGTAGCTTTTTCTTCTGCAAATTTGACTCAAACACAAACCACTTAAAACACTTAGGGCCCTACCATCATCACCTCAAGACATTCTTCCACAGGGTACAAAAGAAATCTGTTTAGGTGCCTGAGGTGCCCAAATGTGCCTGGGAATTCCTGGGCATACTGAAACCATGTGTTTGTCTGATGGATAACTCAGTACCTTTTCCTCCTTGAAAGGACCTGCTTTGCTAGGCGTCCTTCACCATGAGAAGTATTTGTGGTGGCGTACTGAAAAAACATCCTCAGTATCCACAGAGTCCTGATAATGAAGACAGATCCCTGATCAGTAGGATGCTGCCTTTAGTTTCCTAGTCGCTTAATATAACAGTGAGACAATCCAGGAGCAGCATTCCCAAACTCTGCCTTTCTGAAGTTTGCCCTAAACAAGCCTTAATGCCCAAGTGCAAAAAAACCCTTTTCAGGTTCTGAGTCCTAATTTCTCAGAAATAACTGCCTGAGTGCCTGCCAGGAGACAGTATCTCAGACATATTCCCCTTGCTGGCATTTCCTATTAGCTTAGGCACCACAGCGTGTGATACGTTGCCTGTAGTGAATCCCAGGCATGGCGCTCAGTCTGCAAGCTGATTCAGCTCACTAATGTGACAGAAAGAAGCTCCTGCTTCTCTTGTCCTAGCTCCAGCCCCCACCATGATATTTGCAAAGCCAATCAGCAGAAAACTGTTTGCTCTCTGCTGCCAACTGAACTGATAACTCACGCAGGAAGGAACTAGTACCATGTTTTAACCTCAGATTCTGATTAATTGCTTCCAAATTACAATGGGCTTCATGCAGTACACTGGATCAGCTCAAAGATCCCCATACAATAGAACCAGATGTTTGGTAAGAGGCCAACAGAGGATGTCCAGGGGAAGAAAGAAAATAAGAAAAAGACAAATACAGAGTTATCATTCTCTGATACACTGTCTTATCTTCCAGCAACTGGCAGTGGAGACTTTCCAAACAGGAAGTTGTATTGACATCACTGCAGCAATGGAGTTTCTGCAAGGATTTTGCCTGATTTGTTTTTGAACATTTCCAATCTTTGGTTACCACAAAATCGTCACAGTAATGAGTTTCACAATTTAGCTGTGCACCGTATCAGAAAAGAACTCCTTTTTATTAGTTATAACCCCAGAAATTTCACTATGTTAAAAAACCAATTCCCACATTATGAGAAACAATGAATAATTTTTCCGTATTCACCTTCCTCATGCAATTCATAGTCCCATAGATCACTATATGCCTCCTTTACAGAAACTACTTTTCTAAGATGACAAAACCTACACTATTCATTCTTAGATGTATCTCATCTATACTTCTAATTACCCTTGCTGCCCTTTTCAAGCTTTCTTTAGTTCATTTACAATCTTTTTGAGCTGGTGGATTAGAAGGAACCATATTATACATACCATATTACCATTGTATAACTGTGTTTCTTGCTTGTCTTAATTGTCTCAAATAGTTTGTCTTTTTATCAATGATGATCAAAAATTTCCAAGAACTACCCACTCTATCTCCAAAGACCTATTTTCTGCATGATATTAGCCAATTCAGCACCTCTGCTGAATATGTATAATAAGGATTTCCTTTCTCTGGGTTAGAAAATACATTACTTGCATTTTTTAAATTTGGATCTCATCTGCAATTTTATCACGCAGTCACACAGATTTTTATTGCTTTCATCTTTCTTCAGGCACAGGGCTGGTTTGAGGGGGACCGCTCCTAACTCCTAAAGTATCTTCCCAGTCCTAGACTGCCCTGTTCTTACTACTTCCATGAGGAGACACAACCTAAGTTTGTCAATATGGTAACAGGACAACACAACAGCTCAAACAGGCAGTCAGACGTGGGATAACAGGGTGTACAAGAACATACTCTTGCATGGCCACCAATTTACTATGGCTTCACTTACCACAAGACCCCTAGCCATTTAATATTATCAGCAGATGCCATTACCTCAGTTTTCATCCCACACTCAACAGCACCCAGTCTTCAATGGCGGCTTCTCTCCATTTTAAACACTGACAATTTACTCTTATTTTTCGTTTTCTCTCTTTTAAGTCATTATCAGTCCTGAAAAGCATCTTCTTCCTTATTAAAAGGATCCTTAAATTTCTTTTAGGATTTTTGGCAAGGGACTTTATCAAAAGCAATGTGGAAATACAAATATAAGATACAGGCACACCAGACCATACATACCCTCACACTTCTCCAAACCTTTAACAGCTCTACAGGCTACACAAAATCTAACTTATCTCTGAAAAAAACCAAACACCACATTTCCCACCACATTTCCCTTTCCTTAGTACAATATTTCTGCATGCATTGCTTCCTTTTGCTTTTACTCTACCACCAGTCAATTTACTAGCACAAAGGCACAGCTTTATACTGCAGTTTTGCATCTAATCAAACTCCTGCAAGCAAGTCCAGCTTCTGAAGGCAAGAGTCCTTCTCTCCTGCTGTCCTCACTTGCGCATCTCCCATTCCCTGTCACCTTCTCCCTGTATCGGGGCAAACTTTGTGCCACTGACTGATAGAGAGGATCAGGAAACTGATCCGTCTTAAAACTAAAAATTTGGTATTTCCTACATTAGTATCAACTAGGACCAGCTCCCTGCTCATTCTGCTACCGAATCACATGACAGGCTGTAGAGGCACCAAGGGACCAGTGCAGCAACAGGAATGAGTGGTCAGGGAAGGCTGAGCTGCTTCTTTTGACTACAGTGCCACTTTATGTTGGAATAGTGTATAGGTAAAATGACAACCTTATTGCTTAGATGTTCCCCAAACAGAATCACTACTTTTAATTGGCATAACATTTTTCACCTTCCTCTGCCCCTCAAGATGATTTTATGATAGATTACAAACTACTGTTAGGAGTTCAGCAATTTCATATTTGAGCTACTTTAGAAGTCTTTGGGGAGTAACATCTGATCCTGGTGATTTGTTACTATTCATTTTATTGATTTATTCTAAACCTACTTCTACTGGCTCTCCAATTTGAGACAGCTTAGACTGATGCTTAATGAAGCAACGGTTCCGCACAAGAACCTTCCCAGGTTCTCTCACACTGAACACTGAGATAAATGATTATTTTAGCTTTTCTGCTATTCTTAGATAATGTTGCTCCATGCAGTCTGCTAAACTCTTATTCCTCTCCTATAGGCATGGCAGTAATACGCATCTAGCCCACTCAGTTCACCCAGTTTTTCTAAGACTTTGAGGAAAAGTTTAGAAAATCCCTCAAAATGATGACAGGCAACATTTCATTATAAAGGACTAGTAAGAGGAAGGGCTAGCAGGCATTTATTCCCTCCATCCTAAAAGCTGGAAGATAGGATCACAAAGTGTGGGGCAAATATTTATTCTTCTTGGCATCAGTCCATATGCATCAGGTTGTGTGACAATCACAGGAGTACATTTTTTAACATCTTTTACTCATCAGTAATAAAGCACAGTGAGCAAAACTCCTAACAATGTCACTTATAGCTAAGAAACAAAAAACACCAAAAAATATCAAAAAGCAATCAGATATTTTTTCTTGGATTATTAAACAAAAGACACACCTAGAAAACACCCAGCTGTAACACTTTTTCACAACATCATTTAGCAGCTGACTACAATTAGTTGATGTGAGGCAGTACCGTTCCTCTAAAAGGTCACATAAAGTTCTGCAGAGGATGTCACTACTCAATATCAAAGTAGTGTCATTGGTGCAAGGGTAGAAACTGAAAGGATTAAACAAAAGTAACCCTCACTACACAGCACCTCTAGGACAGACGTGGTCTGAAAGCCCCTTCTAGATCCTAAAGTTAAAACTGGTTCTGTGTAAGAGAGGAGAATTCCCACTAATTCAAGGATCATGCATTGTCCCAGGTAAGGTGACACAGCATGGTACTAAGGTCATTATTCCTTCATTTTCCTGTTCCCAAGAAATCCAGACCATACTTACACCTTTCTGCATGATTTAGCTACATCATTAGGATTCATCCTCTTTTTCTGTTGAGATGGAAGGCTGGCAAGCCTTTGTTACTGGCAAGCCCAAATGCTGCATTTCATCACTTGCCATCCTAACTTCCATGATAGCCTAACAAAAGTATCATGCCTCTCCTTTGCTACAATCATTTTCACCCAGTCCACTAGCAAGATATATCAGTTAAGACCAACAACATCATATTGCTCCAGTCATACCATTCCTCATTTATATGCTTTCTCCAGATCTGCATTTCCCACCACTTCTTGCTCTCAAAGACCTTCACAAATCAGTCTCTTCTCCCTACTCATTCCCTAAAATTAATATCTCAGTAGGGAGGCAAAAGACAGGTAGTGTCATCACATGTGATGATGGAGATTATGTTGTGCTTCCGAGATATTCTGCTTAAGCTGCCTGAGAGAGGTGGCCCAGTGGCCTGAAGGAAGTGGTCTGAGGGAGCCAGGCAAGTCCATAGAAATAGGAGTGGATGTGATAACCACTGTGGTATTGCAGAGGCTGCCAAACTTTGAATGCAACCACCATGAGGCAAGATGGCATGCTTGAACAAAAGCCAGTCCAAGAATATTACAAAGACTAGATCAGAATAATACCCAGAGAAGGATATTGTGTTAATGCTCAAGAAATAAAAGCTTTTGCGGAAAAGGA
The DNA here is from genome assembly GCA_026283785.1 of Coracopsis vasa. Classification (NCBI taxonomy): domain Eukaryota; kingdom Metazoa; phylum Chordata; class Aves; order Psittaciformes; family Psittacidae; genus Coracopsis; species Coracopsis vasa. The sequence continues at coordinate 60,626 of JANHGB010019914.1, forward strand.
CAACAATTCTGAAAGAAATGTTGTAGTCAATGGAAAGGGATTAGAGATTCTAAGACACTAAGGTTTGGCTTTTTGGAGATTAATTGTTCAAATTCCCATCCTCAATGAGGATTAGCTCAGGAGGTATGCCTTGCATTTTCTGCCTGGATACTGACATATTTGAAGTGTCTTACTCTGTTCAACTCTTCAAACTGCCCTCTAAAGTACACGCTCAGCAGAGATCCCCCAGTGATTCCAACAACCTTAGAGATGACTCAGAAAAGCTGTTGGTTAGAGAAATTTAAAATTTCCATCCGTGTCATGGTAGGAAACAGGAACCAAGAGGGGGTTTGGACACTGCAGGTTATAATAACTCAGGAGATGAAAACTTTCTCCCTCTGAGATGGATGGCTGACATGCCTTTGTTACTGGCAAGCCCAAATTTAAGATGGTGCCACAAGAACTCACATATACTCCCTGACAAAGCCACCACCAAAAAAACCCCCAACCTCAATAGTTAAACAGTATCAAGTATGTTAAGTTCAAAGAGTCTTAAAAAACCTCAGGCTTTCAAGACATCCTTGCTTACAGAAGTCATCTGAGCAATAGACTAGTCTAGCTATGCACACTGCAGTGTCCTCTTTAGTGTCCTCAGTTGCTATAACATCACAGACAATAGGACGACTCTTCAGTCCAGGTCCCCACCTATTTATTATGGCAGAGGATGCCACAGCAGAGTTCTCAAGATATCTTGCTATAGGTTTAGTAGAGCTGAAGGGAGCATTGAGGTCTGGGCTGGACCCCAGTTACATTTATTCTAGACCAGATCCAAAACTTCCCTTTCACTCTCCCAGCTGCAAGCGGTACCTGCTGACTTGGGCTGGAAAACGGAGGATGGCTGAAAGTAATACATGGTGCATCATTCAGCCACTGTCAGTGTTTATAAGAAGCAGTGTTCCATTACCACACTAGCCTCAGGAGATAGTGGATTTTTTTTTTTTTTAATGACCATAGAGAGTTGCAGTTATGATTTGTTATACAAACAGTGAGAATGAAAATATGCAGAGCATCCCTCTTTGGGAAGCAGTGCAAAGGGTCAAAGAGAACAACAGCCTCCCATGCACCAGCATATGTAAGAACAGCTCCTTCTCATGTTCTTTATAGACACAAATAAGCAAAACAGGTTGGGGACTGCAGGAAAAGCAGGAGGCCAAGGAATTCATCCTGGAACTGGCAAACTGACAACAGGAGCAGCAGCTGGGTAGAACAGTATTGTCCTTTTATGTTCTGCAAAGCTATGCCTGCTAAAGCACAAGCCTGCAGGACTCTGCAACATGACCGTCCTCTGAGATGGGCCAGACTGGAACTACAGAAAATGCAAAGAAGAGCAAAATCAAACACACAATCAGCGGAAGGATGCCTTCAGGTGCACACACGAAGAGGTACACATATACAGTCAATATTCCATACTTCCTCATGCCAAATGTCACTAGGTCTGCAAAAAAGACTGATAAAAAAATATTACAGGCGCATCCATCACATAGAACATTGTGAAACAGAATTCCCCAAATCTTCCATTTTGACAAAGTTCTATATTACCATCTTAATAAAGTCAGAAAAAAACCAGTAAGTGAGGAACTACCCCTGAGGAAGTGGAAGGCTGCTGGGCAAGGTTTGGCACACTTCTTTGTGATGGCAAAAAACTGAAGCCACATCTACTTTGTTCTGCCCCTGGGATCCAGTTAACCCTAGCTACAGGGCAGAGCTAATTGCTTCTTTCTAAAAGGTCTTAGGATAAGGCAGAAGAGGTGAAGGGAAGCCAATCAAGCTTCAAATACATTACCATCTGCTAACAACCAGGCCAAGTAGTGGCTTAGCATTTGTTTTGAGGGCAGTTTAGCAGCCTTTCTCCACAACAATGAGAACAGGCTTATGAACAGTCTCCTGGTGATGGGAGAGAGGGCAGCAAAGAGAAAAGAAAGAAAAGGTAGTACACCTGAGGATGCATACAGCATCTAATGCTTCATGTAAGGAATCCTTTATATTTTCAAACACTAAAATATAATGCATATCACTAGTGAAAATCACATTGTTTTCCAGCAAGGTTATGAACTTATAAAGAAAAAAGATGAAGCAGACCAGGAAGGCAGGCAGCTAATGTCCCTCAGTCTGCGTTTCATAAACATTAATAGGAAACTTATTCTGGATCCAACATTTGACCTTAAAGGGCCAGGGGAGGACCCTCACTACACTGCCTGAGATTTGGCTCAAGTAAATTGTTCCCAGAACTAGTCTGAGGGCATCAGTGGAAGGAAAAAGATCACACCTTCTCTCTGCACTAAATATTAATGTCTAGCCAGACAAAAGCAGTACTAGGAATACCGTAATAATACCACCAACAGACATCCTATACGTTTCTTTGGAGCATTCACACATCAGCACTACGAATATGCCTGTTGTCCCACATTAACAACTTGCTCCAAGACGTTCCTCTGGGAATCGCAGATGCTATTTATATTTTCAGTCACTTAAAAGGATTAAAGTGTGTTTATTCTCAGTAATCTCATTTGTAGAGAGAGATATATACAGGCAGCAGCAGCATACATTCTAACCCTGTTGGGAACGATCAAATTCACAGCACCATTTAGAGCCAGCTGCCTTCTTCTTCCTGTCAGTATTAGGGAACTCTGAAAGTCTCACCAGCCTGGCTGCTTTTATTAAAACTATTTACATGAACTGCAGGTTGCAGGCAGCTGTGATAAACAACTCCAGGAGCTCTTGGTGACAATACATACATACATACATCTTGGTGCATACAGCCAAGAGATCCACCTGAAAATTAAACCACATGTCAAGCAGCCGGATCATAATAACTGCTTTAGGCTGGAACAAACTACAGTCTCTGGTTGAAGACACAGAAGTACAGCATCCAGCCACACACTGTGCCCTGGGTTATAAGGAAATTTCTAAGCCTTGCTTGTGAAACAGAAGGTGTGCCAAAGTATTGGGGTGGTGGCAAAACGAGTAGTTGGCCAGGAGACTGAAGCGCAGAGCAAGTATTCTGATCAAACTAATCATAGCTGCAGGCTGCGAGGAATGGCAGCCTCTGCCTGAGGAGACACGGGTGCAGTGTAAGGCAGGCCGCAGCCGGCAGCAGCGACAGCCCGAGATAAAAGAGGTTCAAGTTGCGCTAAGTGTGCGGCTGGGGAGCGGCTCTGCTCACCGCCGGCATCCCTGCCCCGGGCGCCCCGCTTGGCCACCTCCCGGTTGCCGCACTCTCGCGGTTTCCTCCTCACGTTGCCCCAGGTTGAACATCAGGCTGGCAGCCGGCTCTCGGCCGAGGGTGCCGGGGAGCGACCCCCGCGCAGACCCGCTCTGCTGGCACTGGGTCCTCTTCCCCTCTCTCGCCCAGAGCTAGGTGCTTCCCCGACCGCCGCTTCCCGGTGAGGTCGCTCCTTACCTGTCTCTTTGTCCTGGGCGGCTTCCAGGTGTAGGTCGCTGAGCAGATGCTCCAAAATCTTCTCCGGCGTCCCCGACACCACCACGTATCTGTCAGAAAGCAGAGAGTCCCCGGAGTCATCCTCGGTGGAGGACTGCGAGCGGCTGCTCCACTCGTCCTCCTCATCCTCTTCGTCGATGTACTTGAAGTAAGGCACGTCGAAGGTGGGCAGCGGCCGCTCCCCGCCGCGGCCCGCCATCGCTTCGGGCACCCGCACCCTGCCGCTCCCCATGGCCCCT
>JANHGB010019917.1:0-30930 GCA_026283785.1 Coracopsis vasa
TGCTCCAAGCCCCTGTGTCCAACCTGGCCTTGACCACTGCCAGGGATGGGGCAGCCACAGCTTCTCTGGGCACCCTGCACCAGCGCCTCAGCACCCTCACAGGGAAGAGCTTCTGCCTTGTATCCTACCTAAATCTCCCTTGTTTCAGTTTGAACCCATTATCCCTTGTCCTATCTTCACAATGAAGAAACTGGGGACTACATTAACATGCTAAATGCACACCTGGCTTAAAAACTCAGTCTTGGTAAGCAAGTGTCAATTTGCGAGCATGGGTTAAACTAACTCAAAGCCTGACTCCTCTTGATATGCACAGAAAACAGCACACAGTTCCTGTAACTGCATTTTCTACTTATTCCTTACTGGACATTTTCCTTAAAGACAAGTGGGACAGCCTGTCCTCTCCATCAGATCTCATCAGATCTCATCAGGACACAAATCTGTTCAACTGGGATATCCTGAACCGAAACAACCTTTTGTTTCAGTTAGAAGCATTCTCCACTATATCCCTGAGCAGATGCAAGTCCAGTTCCCTGCACAGGGTCTCAAAAGTGGAAGAAAAGACTCATTTCCTCTACAGCAAATCACAGCAAAAATGAAACTCATTGTAAGAAAACTCCCAAATTAAGTCCCCACATTTCAATTGCAAACCCATCACCATCTTAGTCACTTACCAGTTGTGATATATTCAGCAACTAATTCTGACTCTACTACAGCAATTGAAGGGCTTTCTGGAGAATGCCTCTTTTCTTGGGACATCTGGATTGGGACAGCCATTTGGCTCAAGTCAATGGTAGGTTGCCTTGGCTTCGATTCTATCTTTTCCTTCACTGCTTTGGAAGAAAACATAAAATAAACCTCCAATATATAAACCCCCATAAATAAACCTCCAACATAAATGCCAAATCTCAATTAAATAGATGGTGAACATTATAATAGATTCAAACTGTTACAGGATAAGAAGAAAGGAATCAAGCTGATTCAAGATAGGTGCTTTTCAATTACAAAACCTATCACAAACTGCTGCTTAAACAAGTAATAAGCTTTGGAGTTATCCTAAACAACCACATGGGTTTTCACACCTGTGGTCTGCTGAAGTTCCAGCAATGCTTTTATCGTGGATGTAGCTGACTGAGATTCACTGGATACATCCTGGTAGATTATTGTAGGGCTTGTATCCACAGCAATTTCATGTTCTGACCAATCTTGACTTCTTGAAGCAATCACATGGACAACAGGCTGAGAATCTGTTTGCAAAAGAACAAAGGCATGTCAAGTCATCACAGAATCATTCCAGGTTGGAGGTCTCCTGTCCAACTTCTTGATTTGAAGTAGGGCTATAGGTCAAAATTAGACCAAGTTATTTATTATCCATAGAGGTCTGAACACTGCCAAGGATGCATACTCTCATTATGCAACACTTTAGCTTATTACAATTAACTTGAAGTAAAATACTACTCATGTTATGAACAAAAAAGAAAAGAGATCCTACACCCTTATTGTAAAAGCTTTGGTTTGAACAATCAAAGTTCAGCAGGTTTCTTTGTACATTGAATTTGCCTTGGACTGAACTCTAAAACAGACTGTTTTAACATTCAGGTGATGGACAAGTATTCAGTATTCTGAATTAACAGCTCCTCAATTTTGATTAAGTTTGTTCAACCTTCAATTCTTCTCTTTAATTTACTTACAATAGTAGTATAGACCAATAGTTACAGAATTATACAGAAATGGTGACTGTAAGTACACATAAGTACACATAAGTACACACATTTCACAGAGACATTTGCTTTTAGCTGATGCAGTAATACACCCTATCACCATTCCTGACCAAAGGCTGGCTGTTATTTAAGTCCTATTATTTATGCTTCTCTACCACACAAAGAGCTACATCTGCATTATGGCTTGCAGCTATGGCAGCATCTCCATCAGGATTGCATGTCTGATACATGTCATGATGCACATATATGTGCCTATAAAAGGATCACAGTTTATGTTGGTTCACATGACAGCTTTCAGTCATGAAGTGGAGAGATGCTTCCATACACTTAGGAAAGAGGTGGCTGCCAAAACTAACCCAAGCCATAACCTCGACACTGCCTACTTCTGGCAGACTCCCCAAAAAGAGGGAACAGGCTACAGGTCACAAGCATTGTAACAGCCCTGAAAGACAACACTATCTTCACTTTTCACATAGGAAAGGAAGGCATTTAGTAAGTAGCTCATAAGAGATAAATAAAGCCATAAGGAAAATGACACCCACTGCTAACAGACTGGGTGAAAACCTATGTTAAAAGGAGACAGGGTGAGGAATTACCTTAGATTTCCACCTTCATTTAAAAATTAAATATGGATGTTCAAATTCCACCTAGTGTAGTGGAAGGTGTCCCTGCAGAGGGTTGGAACTAAGGTCTTTAAGGTCCCTTCCAACCCAAACCATTCTATGATTCTATATGAAAGTAGCTAGGATGCTTGGGAGACAGTCCATTAGTGACACTAATACACACCTTGGGAGCTCTGGGAGGACTCTGTAGAGGAAGAGCTGCTCTCAGTGTAGGTTTGTGGTTCTTCTTTTACTTCTGGGAGAGATGAGTTTCCTGTCTCTGCCACCCTTGATGCCTGTTGTAACGTTTCTGTCACCAACTGCCTAGTTTGTTCGCTCACAACTGTTGCTTGAAACGTCACTGGCTTGGGTTTTATGAGAACCTAATCAGAAAGACAAGTTTTGTGTATAGTAACAGCACTCAAGTAAACAGATCTGAGCAATCAGAGTATGTATAAGACCTACATAATATTTCCTAATTTACTGAAAAAGTCTACCTGCAAATTCAGCAGCTCTGATTATTAAGCCACAAAGCCCAAGTAAATGGCAATGCACAAGAACTTACTTCTCATTCAGTATCTTGGAGTACTTAACGCAATAAACCACCAAGCAGGGTGGATATAACTACGGTGTGAAAGGAGAAAGCTACACAAGTGAGCTGGAACATGCATTTCACTAGTAAGGACAAGCACCTCTTCTGCAGCCCACAGTAAAGAGAGTCTTGAACAATCAAGACACACAAAGTATTATAACTGATAAAAGTTTAGTTCTTTTAAATACTAAGTGCAACCAGAGAACAAGCTGAAACTGAAAGCATCCAGAAATAAGACAGACTCCCTATATAGAGCCCCAGCAACTACACCGGGTTGCAGGGTAAACCTGAACATACATTAACTAGAAAATAACTTCAATAAAGCCTCAGCTTTCATGGATGATCTATGCCCAGACTCTGTGTCTTTACTTCTCACCATCTAGCCATTAGCTGTAAGTCTTAAAGAGGCACCTAGAGCCATGACCTGACAGTTTTAGCTACGTAAAAGGCTTAGTGACTCCTTCTGGCTTGCTCTAGGCCTCCAGAAAAAGCTAACAAATGCAAACACTATGCTCAAGTATCAAGGCCACCTCATTACACCCCTAAATCTTACTCCCCATAGACATATATTAATCCTGCAACATTCTGTGGCAACACATTGAAAAATTATTTACTTCCCATTAAAATTTAGGGGTACATTTCAAGACAGAAATGGGTCCTCACTGTACCTGCGTTTTCCCTTGCTGACCATAAACAATTTTAGTTGGGATGATTTTGGTGGCTGGCTGGACCGTGGACCCTATTCCTTTTGGCTGTGTAACAATCATTTTTGTGATGGGTCTTGTGGCAGTGATGATAGCAGGTTTTGCTCCTGCTGGCACTGCCTGAATAGTTTTTTCCCCCTGTAGAGAAGTCAAAGTTTACAGGTTAACTTAGTGAAATTCTTCAGAGAGACCCACTGCTCTAAGAAATACAGTTATAGGTGAGTGCGTGTATCATGACATCAACCTGCTGCTCCTGATATAAATAACCTTAGAGCTTTGAATGGAAAAAGCTATCAAAATCCCCTTTTCCATTACTTTACCTTTTGAGCAGCTCTGAAGGGGTAAACAAAAAGTAGTAACTAAAAGACACTGACAAGTGTTTTGAAGTTGCTTCAAAGAATTCATGTAAGTTGGAACTTCCCTCAAATTCTTGCCAAATAAACCTCTTATTTCTATTAACACTAACTCTGTTCAGACATGTACAAACTTGAATTGAGATTCTAAAAAGAAGTTATTTAAATATAGATCTTTGTCTTATTGTCATGGACTTTATTTGCCAACTAAAAAGCTCATTTAAAAGGTACAGATTTACAGCCATTTCACAGGAAACATCTGGCTTTAGAATAGTGCTGACATATGAGTAGACTCCTGATAGCTTAAGAGCAGCAAAGACATTGAGCATGCTTGCTTTTAGCTCTGCACAGTAACAAACCAGATGAGGAACAACATTAGTTGCCAGTTCTCCCGCTATACCTACAATTCCCATCAGGTAGCTGGAAATCCCAAGAACCATACTTGTTTCAGCAATACCAGCACATTGTGGTGGTTCTTACTGTGTAACATCACAAGATTTCCACTTGTGTGAAAACACAGCCTTAAGTCTTGTAAACAGGGAGGTTTAAGATCTTCTAAAAGAATCCCAAAAGGTTTAAAAGAACCCTCTCTATTCAGCTCTGCTACAAGGAGACTGAAAAATTGCATGATTAATGCATTAAACCTCACAGTTCTATCTAGGAGCATAAAGCACGTTCATCGTCTTTATTTATTAACATAGGTAAATCCAGTTGAAGCTGGAAACTTGATTTTGTTCTTAGTATATACCAGGTTACCAAAAATACCATTTAGCAGTACATAATACTCAGGTACAGAGAGTTAAACACCACATAAATCGAAAAGTGGTACCTTTACTGTGAAGGGACAGTTTATTTCTGCTCTTTACATCCCAAATATAACTGATTGGAGATGCAAGTTTATAACACAGAGGACCATGGTTCTCACTAGAGCACAAACAGGGCAAGATTCTAGTGATTTTCTTCTACTTAATCCTTTCAGCATTACAAAAATCTTTAAACCATGGAAAAAGGGCAAACTCAAAGCTGTTTTCCTTTAGGAACATTTCCAGTTTGCTTTAAGCATCTTTCATATCCTGCAAAGCATACTTGCTTTCCAAACATCCCTGACATTAAGGCATGCTGTATCTGGTAAGGAGCTCATGCACAGTTTGCTTTTAATAAGGGCTTTAGCAGAATGAATGCAGCAGCCACCACACAGCCTTAGCTATCATTTTGAGACTTGAATCTCTTAACTTACCCCAGCATTCAACAGGGTTGTGACAACATTTTTGCCTGGAAGCCCTTGAATCGTAGTTCCTTTGCCAGTAGTCTTTTGCACAACAATCACATTGGGTTTGGATGTCATTGGAATTGTAGTGATTTTGGTTGTAGTTCCTAAAGTTTTGTGGGGATAAAAACCAACACTCCATTTATCACATATACATTTCCTTCCACTGTAGGAGTTGATGAGTTATATAGGAATCATTGTGTTTAAATCTGACAGCACAACAAGAAAAGGGCATCATCTGAAAGGGGAATTTATGTCACCCAACTCAATATATAAAGATGAGATGCCCACTCTACAAATCTTTCACCTACAGTGAAAACAGGCATGCCCAGGATAGAGTAATTCATTCTGCATTAGGACAGTCAGCCCCTTCTCACAAATTACAGAGCAAACTAACATGTCTAACTTCTCAAAGGCTAGAGTTAGGGGGGGGATAAGGACACCACTAATACTCAAGTCAAGGTCCTATTTGCACAGACAAATATTCTTCTACAGATAACCTCCATAGAAGAATCTACGTACCAAGAATGTATCTTGTAGTCAAGAGAGATACCAGCTCTTTCTGGCACTGAACTGCTGTAATACAGGTGATAAGTAGTGCATTGAAAGAAGGAAAAAGAAGAAAAATATGCTATTGGTTTACAATCAGTTCTTACAACTTGAATTTAGAAGCATGGGGATTTTGTTTTTGAAGAGCTGTGTTGGCTATTTCTGTGCCTCTCCCACTATTTCATCAATTCCATTCCCTGTATCAGGTTTTTATTTACCTGCAGTGACAGGTAATTTGGTCAGCTCTCCTACAAGAGTACCTACACTGATATGTAAGTCATTGGGGTTATCAGACTGACATTTCAATATCTATTCAAACAGCTTCTCATCCACCCCTTCCACTTCCTCCTTGAAGAAAGTACCACTCAGTTATAGCAAAGCTGCAAACCCTATGTCTCCCCTCACTATCTCCTACCCATTAGTCACGCCTGTAGGTACTTCACTACGTATTTCAGATTAATAATGCTAACAATTCTGGGAAAGGGAAGACATGCTGAAATGAGATTATGATTTACTTCATTCTAGTGACTTCAGAGGTATCTAAAGAGTGCTTCTTCAGCAAAAAATAACTCCAAAGCAAAAGAAAGATAAAAAACCCCAACATCCCCCCAAAACCAACCACAAAGCAACAACAAAAAGCAGGCATCCTTTTAAAACTGGTGTTGGTTTAGAACAATCATTATTATCCTTGTCAAGACCCATTAAGGGTTTCCCTGCATTAGCTGCTGGTTAGAATAATACTTGCATTTGTGTTTAAACTCACTAGTATATCTAGAAATCTTAATAACTCATCACAGCCACAACAGGCTAAAAGAGTTACTTGCTCCCAAAGAAGCTATTGCATCAGCCCTAAACATCATTGTACAGAAAGCAGGACCTGAAAAACTGAGGTTCCTCTACCAGGCTACACCCCAGAGTGAGTTTACTGGACACCTTCTAGTGACAGGAGCTGGCTACTGTCATGTCTTTGCTAACTGCCAACAATAGGATCTTTGAGTAATTTAAAGATACTACTAGACAGGATGAACAGACCCAGCAGGTCTTGCTGTATATGTGCACCTTGATAGGAAATGCAGCATTAGGTCTGCTTTAACACTGCTGATGTTCAAGACAGATACTAAGAAATTGTGACTGATATGAGTGTGCTTAGTCCTGGTCCTAAAGAGACCCTACATTTAGAGGTTATACTGGCAGAGAGCATCAAGGCCGGTCATCAGACTAACAAAGATAAGCAGCAGGGTCTGAATGAGGCTGAGAGTTAAAACTAAAGTTAGAACAGGCTGACACTGATAGAAGATCAAGGTGAGGTGAAGACTGCACAGCAGAATTTAACATACACAGGTCACTTTCATTCTGGCTCTTTGGATGTGCAGTGGAGTAGAAAACGGAAGGATCCAGATCATAAAATGCTTTAAATGGGGGTAAGCATGCTTTGCTGATCTTTCTGCCTAATAACAGAAGGAAATATAATAGTTCTCCTTCCCCACATTTACCTTTTCCTCCCAGGCTTCCCTCACATTAGATGTTTACTTCTTAAACACAAAAAATACTGCAATCTTTAGGAACACTTCACCTCTGTAACTTCTACCCATTATGTTCTTCATCCTTAGCTATTTGTCTTCTGAACTAACTTCTTCTCCAATAAAGGTCCTAATAATTATTTAAGCAAGTAACTCACAGAAAAGCCCTGAACAATCAGAGTAAGTCTAAAGTTACTTTTGAGGTAAGTCTTAATACCAAAGTATGACCTACCAGAAACAATATTACTGCTGATAATCTTCCCTCCCAGCGTAGCCAGTGATTTTGGCACTACAGTAATGATGCTACCGCTTGTAGTTTTCACGTAAGTAGCAGCCCCTGGAGTTCCAGTCATCCTAGCCCCTATTGAGGGGCTAACTGCTGGCCGTGTATATGTTGCTTGAGTTCCTGTTTTGAAGAGAGAACAAGAAAGATCATTGTTAGAACATGCTGATGACAGAATATGATCTGTGGAAAAGTAAGTTAGTTTGTGGCAAAGTAAATTAGAGACAAAAAAGCATCCGATTTTATTCAAAGAAACCCCACATTGCAATTTATTTCTAGTCTTTACAATTCTCCTAGTACTTTTTAAACCTGTTTTTTCCCAAATTTTCCACAACTGCCATATTTTAATTCACATCCTTGTGCCTAAGATTTCAGCTTGCGGTAGGCGTTTAGATTCTGCCTGTACGTTTGCCACTTGCTCCCTTAGATACTCAAGAGTTTGGTATCTGATGACACTACCAGAACTGATCCCTTCCTCTTTTCAAAGACACCTATACCCTCATGTCTCCTATATGACAAATCCATTATAAAAAACACCACCAGAAACTGGTCTAAGTATCACTCTAGAAGAAACATATTATTTACAATGATAATGCAGTTATATATAACCTTTAGCAGTACAAAAGAAACCTCCTGACATGGTATAAATGATGGGTTTTCAGACCTACTCCTTCTCAGAATGAAAACAGAGATGGGTTCATATAGAAAACTTGCTCAGAATAATACAAGTCAACAACTACACGAAGACTAATTCCATTCTGCTTGTACTACTGCAGGTAGTGCACTATAGACCTTGATTGCTAAAGTTCATAGAGCAAACCGGTTTGTTACAACAAGAAAGCCATCTGCTCAAATGGAACAGAGCACAATACAGGTTTTACCAATGAAATGAACCCCAAAACTGCTATTTTTTTCATACACTTAATGTTTTTGTGAAGTACTTCAAAAGTTTAAATGGAAAAGCATTAGTTATGCTGATATTCCCAACCCATGCTAAAAGATCAGGAAGTTAGTCTTCTGAAACTAGGATAAAGCTGCCTTTCGAGTTGTCCTCATACAAGTCTGCATGATTTCTGATCTTTAACCAGTAAGAAAACACAAATACAATTAGATCCACATTAAAAACACTGGGAGTTTCAAATTCAATTTACTGGTCTTTTTATAAAGTCACTGCAGGTCTATGAGCAAGTCACCTGTCTGTTAAAGTCCATCTATGCAAAGCAGTAATGATGCTGAGCTATCTGCTTGAGGTACCTAAAAAATGCAAATCAACTACATAAAGTGCTGCAGAAGTGCAAAGTACCAGTGTAAGTTGCAAGAAAACTTCCTTTAAAATAAACCCAGTGGGGAAGGAATGATCATGTTTTTGTGTACTAATTCCAAAGTATCCTAAAAGGAATAAAAGAGCCCTCAGTGCAAAAATCCTACTCTAGAATAAATCCTAACAGGATTGTGGATGTGCTGTTGTGCTCACTGTTTACAACAGAGAAGAGCTTTATCTTTTATTTACTCTAATAAACCATGCCTGATGACCTGCATGCCTGGGTTAACCCTCCCTTCCCTTCTCAGAGCCATAACTTACCAGTGGGAGTAGTGACCAGTTTAGTTGTCATGACAGTCCCATTACTGCTAACCACCATAATAGGTGAATTGCTACTGCTGGGCAAGGTCGCTGTAACTGGTTTGGGAAGGATTTTACTGGGCTGCACCTGCTGAGTGATTATTTTAACACCTAGGAAAGGAGAAAGGTCACTGTTAAAATACAGGCACGAAAAGTTACTTTCTGAAATGCTTTCTCAGACCAAGCCCGATTGGGCAAGAAGCCTCACAAGGCTTTTATTCTGAGCCCATGTATTCTTGATGCTGAAAAAAAATACTTCTTTTGTTTGAGTTGGGGCTTTTTTTTGCTTGGGTTTTGCTTTGCAAATGAAAAATCATCTTTATCTTTCAATCTTTCAGGTGCCTGTTTCAGTTCCTACCGACTCCCACTGAAGCGCAGGATTCCATTCCATCCATGATTTGTTGTAATGATTTTTAACCTTCTCTGATCCATGATTCAATACATAGAATGTTTCCCAGGAAACAACAGGTTACAACCAATACTGAATTGGTTCATATACAAGGAACCATCTAAAAGTAGAATGATTCTTCATCAATTTAGTCTAAATGCTAATGTTGCTTAATGAACCTAGCTCAACTTCATCCCTTTGGCTAAACTAATAAAAGCTTTCTGCACAGATTATTAGTGGGTGTAAGGAAGCAACTGTGACAGTGGCTAGGGAATACTGCTTTCAGTAAACTGCTCTCTCTCTCCTCTTGATCTATCTGCAATCTTGAAGCCACAAGGGAACTGGGCCGAAACAAGCTCTGAGTAGATTCAGCAAGAACAAAGGATGAGGACACCTTAATACAGCAAGGATCCTGCTCCCTCTCTTTCCATTTGTGCAGTGTGGAATGGGACCTCTGCAAGATTCACTTCTCAGCTGCAAACCAGGAGATTCACATTATCTGTTCAAAAGTATATCTGAGGATACCTGCAATTACATTCTGTTCCATGATAAGGGAAACATATTGCATTGTGTTGGTTAAGTGTCATGAAATACCCAGCCTGAATTGATTCCATCTAAATGTAGCCATTACATTAGTGCACAAATATTTCCAGGTGAATAATATTGTCCACTCAGGATGTGAAACATCCTCCTGAGATGCTTTCTTCTTTCTACATTGACTATAAAAGCAAGATGGAGCAAGTTAGCTCCAAACTTAAAATAATGAAGTTAGGAAAGAGAAATTGAAGCCTTTGCAGCATCCAGACACAAAACTGGATAAAAAGCAAAGTCTCTGTGAAAACTGATTCACACCTTCCAGAAAGAACAGGTATCAAATAGTATTTCTGAAGAAACTTAAAAAGCACACTGAACCTAAACCCGTGGTAGAAGGCAAGGAATGAAGCTCCTATTGATCAAATACTGTTCACTCACTGTAGGTCTCTTATATGTCTTCATTAGTAGATATTTTTCCTTAGGCAATAGTCCTAGGACCATTCCAAAAGGAAGTTTATCAAAGGACAGGAGCAGGGCTGTTTATATTTCATTCTGTGGTGTATTTTAATCCTCTGATCTAAATAGTATGAATATAAAGTAATAATTTAACTGACATGAATAAGATTACTATAAAATATGGACATAAAAATACTTTGCACTTTTGTAGCACTTCTTCCTTTAGAATTAGGTAACTCTGCAAGCATTACTTCTTACTGCATCTTACGGAGATAAGAACTGTATTCTACAGCACAGATAGAAAGATGACAAGACTTGCCCAAAGTCAACTGAATGAATTAATACTACAAAAAGAATCCAGTCCAACTTCCAGTCTCAGATCTAATTGTATGTGTTTTGACAAGTACCTCAAAAGCAGATTTTGATTTCTGGATCCCAAAAACAGGAGTTAAAACATGGATTAACTTATTTTTCCAGTTGATACAGTTGAGCTCTTGAATCTTCACAGAACTGGCATCTTCCAGGTTGCTATCATGTTAGTTTTGAAGATATTTACATACCTTTTGATCTCTAAAGATAAAACATTTATTCCTAAAACATGGTCTGCAATACCCATACCAAACAAGGACAGAACCAAATCCTTAAGTTCATGTTAGCTGAAAACATTAAGACAACCATCACGATTTACTTGTGATCTGATGGCTTGACTTCGCAAATGAAGATTTTGACTATCTACTTATATCCAGGTTTAATGCCAAATCCTGTACTCAAGTAATCACAGCTCCCCATGCACATTTTGGGACAGAATTCTGCCCTTTCCAGAGCTGTGGTTAGACCTCATCAATCAGTGATATGACCCAAGATTAACTCCAACTACCTGATTCCTGTTTGATCTGAATGGTGGGCTTGATGCCAGGCAGCAACTGAGATTGCTGTGGCTGCTGCTGAGCTGCAGAGGACTGCACCAGTTGTTGCTGCTGTTGCTGCTGCTGCTGTTGTTGTTGTTGCTGTTGCTGGGCCTGTTGTATTTGCTGCAGCTGCTGTTTGGGGGACTGCTGATGCTGTTTGGGAAACTGTGCTAAGATCTGTGTTGGGCTCCCAACCAAACCTTTTGGGGAAGGTAGCCTGGTGGAGGCAACTTTAATTGCTGATGTAGACACACCTGTGAAAGAGTAAATGGTTTAAGACTGGACAGTGTAACACAAATATTACAATTTCTAAAATCATTTTGCATTTCAACTACCTTTCCTAGTAAAAAATGCATAGATACACAAGGGAAGAAAGCTCCCACATAGCAGAAGTTCTCTAATCAGAGACAATGGAGCTTTATGCAGATCTGCAATGTGGCAGCAGAATAGCAGCTAATGGAATGATCACAATCCCAGTTTACTTCCTGCACCTTTTCTAGCGCAAATAATTCACAAACATTTTCAAAGTCTGACCTTTTAGGTTTCAAGAAATCCAAGTATTTATAGTGAAAATCATGACTACAAAAAGTTAGGGCTATGAGGATGTCAAACATCAAACCCATCAACATTAGAAGGGAGTATCTCTTAGTGAATACAATATTGGTTTAAAAGAATCAAGTACTTTTCAGTAACTTAGAAAACTATGGAACACACTTTTCTGCTGATAGGTTAGGTGATCTTACAAGTAATAAAATGATTAAAACAAGTTCGCAGTAAGATGGAAAGATGGAGTTCCCAGATATATCTTAATACTTCTTTCTGTCATTCCCTTACCTAGCTGTCACAGCATTTCCAGCAAAATTTGGCTTCATCTGTAACTCTAAACTGCACATCCATAGGCACCAGCAAACACAAAGTCCATGTCTTATAAAGGCAGTTTTAAACCAAGTCCCAGTTGTACTGGAACATACAAAGAAAATCTGTTGTATTTTGCTACATATACAGATGGCAGTGACAATGATAGAAATCATAATAAAAAGTAATTCTGGCAATCTAAATAACCCTTTTCTAACTGCATCATCTAAAATGGTTTCCCCATTTTCTTGGTGAGCTGTTTTCATTCATGAATATGACCTCCTTCACACTTGGAGTGATTACTATTTCATGCCACACAACGTTTCACTAGCATCTTCTGCAATGACACTGATAGTCTTGAAAAACAAGTAATGTTAAAGAGATATTGCATCTCCTGTATTTTAGAAGTAAAATCTCTCCCATGACCAAACCTAACTAAAAATCCACAGTTCAAATGATATGAAATTCTCCTGTAAGCTCTGTAGATTACTAACTTGTGTGTGATTGCAGCAATAGGACAAGAGGTAACTGGTTAAAACTTAAACAGGGGAAGTTTAGATTGGATATAAGGAAGAAGTTCTTTACTGTGAGGGCGGTGAGGCACTGGCACAGGTTGCCCAGAGAAGTGGTAAATGCCCCATCCCTGCCAGTGTTCAAGGCCAGGCTGGACAGAGCCTTGGGCAACATAGTCTAGTGTGAGGCGTCCCTGCCCGTGGCAGGGGGTTGGAACTGGATGATCTTAAGGTCCTTTCAAACCCAAACCATTCTACGATTCTATGATCTTCAGGATCTGGTTAATAGCAGCAATACAAAAGGCAAAATACCTCCTCAGCCTTGATTTGGTTGCCCAATATTTTGTGGAATGAAACAAGAATGGAAAATACAGCCAAGGAAAAATTGCAGTGTGACACTTCTCATTGGCAGGCACAGTTATTTTTCAAGGGCTGCACACTAAGGCACTTCCATTCATCCAGAGCTTCTCTTTCAAATGCTACCTAGTGGCTGTGGAGCTGAAACAGTCACACTAGCACATACTTGGAACTGGAAGTCAGAAACCTAGGAATTTTAATCCAGGCCCACTCAGGTCTTAAACTGAAGGACATGAAAACTGACATGCTGATAAAATACACAGATAAAAAGGTGTAAACACCTCTCTAGCTTTCAGAATTGTCACTGAGATTAATTACAAGTCTAAAGACTGAGCGTGTCAAGCATAAGTTCTGTTTATCTGATGTTAACTTTGCATACCTTTGTAAATGAGACTTTAAGAGAAGCAACCATCTTTAAATAATGGGAATGTCCATATTCCATGCATTAAATACAGTTTTGAAAGCCAGGCATTTTGAAGCTATAGTGTTTTACTGCTGCAAGTGAAATCTTTTCAAAACCAAAAGCTCTGATTTCTTTCACATTTCCTGTGCTTTACTCATCATATGTAAACACCAAGCGCATCTCCTCTATGTTATTCTCAAAACAAAGAGTCCGCTCTGCCACTGAAAGAGCATCTTTTATAAGCATAATGTTATTGTCATACCTTGTGCTACTGTTGACATAACCACTGACGGCGTTGATGATACTACAGCTGTCACAGCAATAGTATTTGCAGTACAGGAAGGAGTGGAACAGCTGCTGCTGGTGCTGCTGCTACTGACCAAAGAGGACTGAGAAGCAGTTATGACCACTGGCTGCTTCTGAGTAGTTGAGGCAATGACTGACGTTGGGACAAGTTTCGTGACTGCTGCATAGTTGTGGGACTTTGAAAGGATGTTGGGTACAAAAGTTGAGCTTGGAGAGGTGGTTACTATGATCACCTGAAAGAAGAAAAAGAACAACAAGAAATTCATTTGTTCTTTGCTTTTATCTAAAAGCATAAAATTGCAGTAATGCATCTGTCTGTGTATTTAGTTTTAGGGATACATGCTTATTAAGACCGTTTAAGACTCATAATCTCATTTGCTGGCAACAAAAACACTCAATTAGTTTGAAGAAATGATGATAAATATTTCCTTAAAATTAGAAAGGTTTGGGTTTGAGAAAAACAATTACTATCTAATTAAAGGAGAATTATCTCATGTCTGAAGGCAACCAGACAGGAATGAACTGCTTGGCTTCATTAAACTGGGCCAGGAAGCCTGAAAATCATTTTAAATGGAACTAAAGGCATTTCCAACACGTTTGAAACACCATTCTCCCAAACCTTGCACATACATCAAGGAATGGCAGTGAGAGAATAGATGATTCCTTTTTTCTCTGCAGCAATGAACAAGCAGTTGCCAAGTCAGTAATGGGAAATATTTTTGATGCACAAAGCTGTAAACAGTATTTCTCCAGTGCAAAAGACATGATTTAGGTTTGAAACAATTTCTGCTTTAATTTGTGCTCTCAATAAGAAGAAATCCTTTCTTATCTGTCTGAAAGCCACTTCTCTAAAGAGAATAAACATTACTCCTGGTGCGAGTTAACAATTACACCACCATTAATCTGATCTGACACAGGGAAAATACAGAATTCATTATAACATTGGAAGAGGTCTGTTCTTACGTAACTGACCTAGAAAGCTAACATTTCTTATGTGTTGAACATGGGGACTGCTAATGTAAAGAGATTCTTTTTATTCTGCTTCTATGTACCCTCCTTTTACTTACACACAGTTAAAACCGAAACACAGCACAGAAATACAACATATGTTCACTTTAGCATGCAAGAATATTGAGATGTTTTAATTATACAATTGTCCAAATAATTTCACTTATTAAAACCTTGAAAATTAAAACTTATTAATGTACCAAAAGCAGACAGAAAAAAGTATAGAAGGAGCAAAGAAAACCTGGGTCAGCTCAAACCAAAAGTCTTATACTACTACCCAAGGAATAGTGAAACCTTGCCTGATACACAAAAGAAATAGCATGATAATGGCATCAAAACCAGACTTAAGTGGCAGATCAAGCAGTAAGAGATTAAGAGTTTATAAAATAAAATAAAAATAACCACATGGATGGAATAAAAGCAGCACATTTCACCCCCACGGCTGCCTCTACCTCTCCATTTGCCCCACTGCTTGGTTTTTGTGATCCCTGCTACTTAGCTAAGCCTTCAATATCTTGATCTGAGGAAAACCAAAGACTTACTACACAAGCTACAGCAGGTTGTCCACAACTGACCAATGCCAAAAGAACAAGGTTTCTACATCTGTTGCTCTTAACACTTTATTGCATTCTCCAGGGAAGAACATTTTCTCTGTTATACTCTTAGTTTTCCCCTCTACCTAACCTTGATTCAATCAAAACACCCTCCTGAAATTGCTCTGAGGCTACAATCATGAAGATGAGCTGAATATGACACAGCCTGATTCTGGTAGGAGGTGAAAAGATCCTACAATGTGCCTCTAGAGTTTTATCCTGTTTCTTAAGTCAGTTAACACTAGAAGTACCTCCCAAGTGTTTGAATTTTATGGCCAGCTCCATTCCACTCAGTTAGGAATACAGTCAAGGGATAACCTGCAGCTAAAAAAGGCAGATTATTCACACTAAACTTCCTATACAATCCATAGTGCAACAGGGTAAGTTCAGCATCTTAACTAAGTACAGATCTGTAGGATGAATCTGGGCATAACCACAACTCCTGAAAACTGCTGCTCTTCATTCAAAGGCAGAGATAAAACCATCAGTCCAAGATTATCACTTAATAGTACTTCAATCACACAAGGAAATAAAGCTTGTAAAGAATTACAGTTCAACAATGATTGCTGTCCTGTGACTAAGCAGGTTTGGGTCTCTTTATTTCTTCTCTCAAGATTAACAGAGCAGAACAAAGTTTAGTGAACTTCATGTATGAAGTATATCCAGAAAACTGAATTTTCAGGTAATAGCTTAGAAGGATTAAAGCTCAAATCACAGCCATATTTGTTGAGATGCTATTTTTCTCATGTATGTTGAAATCAAAGTAACCCCATCATGGGTACCAAAACTGCATGATGCATTTTACAGCAGAAAGACTGCTTGATTTAAAATCTAAAATACAAGCAAATTGCTCTCTTTTTCTTATTATGGTAAAAAATAATTCCTAATCTATGTTAAAATTAGTCCTATCAGCTCTATTTTGAGAGACATCAAACCTTGCTCCTGAAGAATTAAAGGCATTAACTGCCAGAAGCTTCACTAGCTTGATTCCTTCTGTGTCCTAGGCAGAGGACCTTCTAATAAGAGAATCCACAAATTGGAGCTGTAACATTATTAGTCCTTAAATATAATCTTCCTCCAACCTACTAAAATGTCAAAGCAATTCAGAAGGCTGGCATGCAGGAATGAAGAATTTCATTCATACCCAATAACTTCACCCATCTCTACCAGAACTTGTTTAAAATAGTACACTTCCCATTTAAGTGTAACAAATCTGGCATTTAAAGTCAAAACTCCTAAAAGGGATCTCTCTTACCAAAATGATCCACAGTTATGTATTTTGGCATATCTAAATCCAACAAAAGAGGGCAGTGCAACAAGTTCAAATACAAATGCTACTATGGCTCCCTAATGAAACAAGTGATGGCTCTCCTATCATCGCAGGGCAGAAAGTCAAATAATACCATGCAAAGCAAAACCTAAAGTTTCAATGTCAAAACAAGCAGAAGCACAACTGCAGGAAAGACCTTAGCAACAGTCTATTCTCTCCCTTTTGGAGATTTAATACACTCCATCTTTAACTACCAGCATATGTTAACACTCAATACAAGACTACAGATGTTTAAGGCAGAAAAATTCTTCCTGCTGTAAAGATGAGCCTAACAAGAGCAACAGGATGGATAGGTTAAGCCCTACACTAGCTGTGAAATTGCTGCATTGAATGCACGACACATTATTTTATGGTTTATGCTCACTCCCAACTTTCTACTCCTGTATTCAGAGACGAAATTTGGTTCAGGACACTGCTAAAGAACAGTGAATCAAATGAAAGCATCAAAGAGCTCTGAAGTGGGAAAAGGCCAGAAAGCAAGATCTTTATTGCACATTGCTTCAGTTAATCTTCCTTTGTTTCCAAAAGAGTCAGGACATGGGAACTCTGCTAATTCAAATAGAGTCATAAAACAATTAAGACGACGAATAGAACAAATACCCTGTGAGGGTTTGAGCTCAAGTCAAACTCCCACAGTTGGAATAAAAAATGCTTGTTAGTGGCCAGCCTCCCACCAATCTGTTGGTATCAGGGCCAAATTAATTCCACACACACACCCCCACTCCTAAGTCTGCCTTAATAAATAACCATACCAAGAATGAGCTTGCTCTGAGCCATTAACCTTCTCTTACATCTGAAGAACAAAACAGTAGACACACCTGAAAAGCTTCCTAAGGCCATGGGAAAACAGTCATGCCATAGATATGGCACATTAAAAGTCTGAGTCCAATACAAAACTTCAACACAGCAAACCTTTTCCACGCACTGCGTTCTGGTGATAGCTGGGCACACTCAGCTGAAATAATGCAACTGATTTTGACCACTAGAACACTGTTAATGTAGAATGAGAAATGGCACACTAGCACTGAAAGGAAAATAAAGCCCCCCTCAGTCTTTGATCAGCTCCAAGGATAAGGTTTGTAGACCCCCAAAAAACCTAGTCTCTAGACAAAAGGCTTGGCAAGGGAAAGACCATGCCACCTCTCCTGGAATTCTACTACTGCAAAGAATAATCATCAATAAGGAAAATAGAAATAAGAAAGATTACCTTTGACCAATAGTTGTTACCATCTGAAGGCTGTTCAGTGGCCTATGTGATCCAGTTCTCAGTGGACTAGTGTCCATATCACAAAACCCAACACCACAAATGGTACTAACTGGCAACCTTGTTGGCAGTCTCACCAGAGAGGCCAAGAATTGAATGAGCATGGAGACTGAATCCCCTCTCATCCCTAGAAGTGGTCCCTTCAGGTCAGGGTTGAGGCACATTGGTGGGGCAGTCTGGGGGAAGCTTGCACTCCCGCTGCCTGTGCTGTACCTGTTCTGTGGATAAAAAGAGGGCTTCAGTCTCCACGGCTGTCAATCCAGGTCCTTTCACACACAGGTGAACTAAATTCATACAAGAGTTTGGTTTTTTCTCTTTGTTCGTTTTAAAGAGGGATTACCTTATCCCAAGTGCAATCCTTAAGAAAACAGCCAGACAGTTCACAGCAAGGAAGAGTCAAACATCACATCTTACTCATTGATAAAACCAGAATAAAGTAACATTTGGCAGCTTCCCCCACATACCTTCTGCGTTGTCGTGTTTGTTGTCTGTGTTGAGGGCTTAGTGAAGGTTATTTTCACAGGCGACATGTGTGGTGGTAAGGAGTTGGCAATGCTCTGCATTATATTACTCATCTTGGGGCTGCCACTTACAGGCACTGTGATAGTTTTAGTGACAGGAGTCACTGCCTTCGGGACTTCCTTCAGGAGAACAGGGGAAGAACTTGAGGAATTCGTTCGCCGTCTTTTCCGGGGCTTTTCATCATCATCTGAGCAGCTGACGCCTGCAAAAGAAGTGCTTTATCTCAGTTATATTTTCCCCTATCTGCAGCTCTAAGTGCTTTCTAAAACACTACAGACTTGCTGAGCCTTGTATGCACTTTTGAGTAAGATAAGAAGAACTACAGTGTAAATTACATCTTATGGTCACAACCAACCTGTATCACATCACAGAGAGTCCTTGATACAGACCACCATAAAGCAAAGAAACAAACCCCACAACCTACTCACTTACTGGGTTACTTCACTCAGTTTAAGAGATTTAAAGAACCTAAGAGCCTGTAGAGGGATTTCATTCTGTCTCAAGAAGCTTGACTAATGAGATTACACACACAAGGGGGTTGGGATAACATCAGGCACATTTCAGTTTGAAACTTTACATTACACTGTGCTTGTTGCTGGTTTTGTTTACACCAACTGGACTACTTCAGTTTATCCTCCTGTAGTCTTCTCTGATTTCATAGAATCACAGATTGGTTTGGGTTGGAAAGGACTTTAAGATCAACTAGTTCCAACCCCCCTGCCATGGGCAGAGACACCTTCCACTAGTCCAGGTTGCTCAGGGCCCTGTCCCATACCTTCAGGGATGAGGCATCCACAACTTTCTTGGGCAGCCTCTGTCAGTGTCTCACCACTCTCACAATAAAGAATTTCTTCCTTATATCTAACCTAAATCTCCCCTGTTTAAATTTCAACCTCTGTACCTACTATGCCATGCTTATCATCACAGCAACCCTTCTCCCTATCACCTCAGCATGGCATCTTGAGATCCTTTATTTTATGGCATACTTTAACTACAAAGGTCAAACCTCACTTTATCAGCTTCTGCCTTGTCTGGTGCATTTTGTGCAACACACATAAAGAGGCACCAAATGGGCAATCATGAACAACAAAAGTCTGGCCTCAAAGAATTTCATTCTCCCTCACAATCCTCTACTGCACACATAGAGCAAAGATCTGCAATATTTAGCTGAGCAAAGGCTAACAGCGTGATTAATGCATCTTAAATCCATGTGAAACTTCCCAAAGTAGGCAGTAAGTTCATAAACTGGTATACATTACAGAAAGATGGAGTTTAATAACCTTGAAATCTCTTACAGCTAATGGGTGGCATTTATGTTCATCAAATTAGTCAGTGTTAAGCAAACCAGAGATAAGCCAAAGAGACACAATCCTCCCTATGCAGAACAAGGCTGAATATCTTGTTCCATATGCCTGGGCTTAAAGACAAAGAACACTGTCATGGCACAACGCAGCCTTGCCGGTAAGCAAACTTGGTTGGCAGTCTATCTCTAATGAGGGTCAAGAGCTGATTAAAATCTCCAATTAAAATAACTAAGTATTCTGGCACTCAAAAAGTGAAGATGTAGGAATTAACATGGACAAGAAAGATCCCTGTAGCACAGCAAGTGACTTCTGGAACATGGAATTCTCTCTTCATACAAGTTCCAGCTCATTTGCAGGTGCACTTCAGACAGTTTTACCCATACAAAGATGTGGAAATCCACTTCTGTTGAAGCTGAACCAGACAAGAGAAGCAAAGGCTTTATTTTAAGTTTGCTTTGAACTCCAAAAAATACATTTTAGCTGGCTGTAGCTGTACAGATGAAGCATGGATCCACAAGTGGATTTCAAAGCTCTAATCAACACTTTACAGCCCTAAACAAGCCTAGAGGTGATCTCTATCTATAAAACAGAGATTCGGCTACATGACTTTAAACTCTATTATGAACAGGGTTTTAAGTATTACTGTGAGTGTACAATGCAAACTTAGAGCTGTGAGGTTCTTAATCACACTGAAAATGTGCTGGAATTTCAGAATTCATTTGAATCAAAACTCCATATGCAGCTAGGATGTTAGGACACTGCTGTTTTCTTGGTGGGTCACCAAGAAATACTTCAGAGAAAGCTATTTGTGCCCTTATCCATCAAAAAAAACCCAATAAAGAACAATACAAAGATAAGAAAGTAACAGTAAACTAATAAAATGCTATTTTTTGGTAAGTAGAGCTCATTTCATCTCCTGTTTTCACTGCTGGGGGTCTGCAAGGACGTTGTTTCTACGATTTCATGTTAGAAACTGCATTTGCACAAAGTTTTCCCCCAGCATTCAGCTAAAAGATAATACAGCTCGAGTGTAACTCACACTTGACAAGCAAGGAAGCAGAGGCAGGGAGAGGTTAATGGCTCAATCAGACTGTGACTCGGATGAGGTCACACAATAGATCAGTGGCAAAGTCATCACTATAACTCAGACCTCCTAAGCTTGCTCTTCAGCAGGTTTGTTAAAACCAAGGTGACTGATACAACACAGACTGAAAGACACACAACTCCTTAAAAAAAGGGAACAAAATGAAGCATGCAAAGTGGAGGGGGGAAAAATGCAATCTAGGGATGGACAGAATAAAAATGAGAACGTTTCATCCCTCTACTGTGTGTCTAGACTGGTTTTACACTCATTATCATGTAATAATTCATGTATTACCATGTAATAATTCATTAGAGGGCTAAATTAAATTTTTAAGAGGTTAAGAACATTTTTCCCCTGAATCTTTAAACTAAAGCAGAGTGATTAGTGCACTAAATCAGAGAAATGAAGAATCATCATGTAATGGATTCTGTGGGTTGATTCAGCCCTTGAAGACAGTGGTTTGCAGGTAACATTATGTGGCATTTCTGACTAGCTAGAAGTTTATATAAACATCCACATATTGCATAAAGATTAAGATCATCTTTAAAATATGAAAGGTATCCACAGCAAGCATAAAAATAGCACTTATCCATTTCACTGTTAAACTTTGTCATCTGCATTTTGATATAGGCACCAAATAAGGACAGAAGGAAACAGCTTTTTTAGTTAAGTAAAGCTACCTTTGATGAGCTGGGTGTATGTATAAGGATATATTCTGCTTTTAAAACTAGCTGATCTATTAGCCAAAGAAAGAAAGGAGAGGGGGTTAGAAAAAAGACTGGTTGTGGATGTTATATTGTGGATATTTCCAAGTTTAAATGCATGAAGATGGGTATCTGGTGGGATTTCATTTGGAGTTTTCACAGTTGCCAAGTAATGCAAGCCTCACTGAGATTCACTTCCAAATAAATGACAAAATGGCCAGACACAGATAACATAAGCATGTAAATGCTTGCCAGGCTACTGTGCACAATGAAAGTGGAAAGGAAGGACCTTTACTAACTCAAGTAAGTGACTACGATGCATGGAAGAGGGAAATCCGCTGCGGAAGCAACCAGCTGAACCACCTTAAAGACAAGTTCTGACCAAGTTGGATTAGAAATCCACTGATATACAGCAATTTCTAGGTTTAATTTTGAAACTACTTTTCATTCTTCTTGTCCTTGTCATTACTGCTCCCTGCAGCATTTTACAGTGAGTGGATTTATCCTGAACGTGATTTCTCTGAAAAGGGGAAGCAATAAATCCATCCTTTAGACTAAATGAAGGCATAAAGGCATTAAATGACTTGCCCAAGGTCAAAGTGTTTAACTCAGTCCATGCTTCAGCCACAACTGTCCCTTTCTTTCCCTTTTGTTAACCAGTTGCTAGTATCACTTACTTTTGACGTAAACAGTACTTCCACTTGGCAAGACGACTACATTGGAGGCTGGACTGGCGGGTCTGGGGGACTTCACTGTTGCTACACTGCCACTTGGAACAGGGGTAGATGTTGGGGTTGAAGTGGTACTTGTGTAGGAATAGCAAACCACCACTGAAGAGGAGAAAAGACACCTTCCATATAACTGAAGTGCAGAATCCCATTATTCTATCACTATTTTAACAATTGAAATGGAAGCCAAAGACTTATTGGGTCATTATCCGTATCTTTGCCTCTGCAATCCTGTTGATTACTCCCCAGTTTGACCTAAGTATGGCCATTGAATTAATGGCTTTCAAAGACAACAAAGAAATCTAATTTCCCCTCCTCCCACCCCCAGAAATCTCTGCTGTTCATTCTAGATTTATTTGTATTAACCTGATGGTTTACTTTACAACTTATTATTTTTAATTTTAGCATTACTTTGGTATTTTGATCTTTTTGCTTTACTGTAAGTGACCATATCCAGACTGATAACTAATGGAACATAGCTAGTGTCTCTCCTCAACAGTACACCAGTTGAAGAAACCAAAATATTCCTTCAGTAACGAACAAGTGATTTTTGCTAATCGGCTTTTTTCAACTCTTTCTTGTAAATAATAGCACAATGATCCAGCATTTCTCACACAACCGGAATAAAACAGCTTGTTTCAAGAAGCGTTACACATTCTCCAGTTGCATGAAGCACAATTCGAGCCTATCCAACTAAGCTAGATGGAATGCGTACCAGCATTATTTAAAAGGCACAGGGAAAGCAGAAAGCAATCTTTAACTTGTTAACTTGGTATGTTTAATCTCAAGTGGGGGGAAATAATAAACCCAACAAAACCTTCTTCACTTTCATCAAAACCTACTTACACTCTTAAAGTGTTCTGAAACATTGGATCACAGAAGGGTTTTGGGTCGGAAGAGACCTTAAACATCTTTCATCACTTACAGAACTCGACAAAAGCTTAAGCCATTGGTCCAAGTTTTGAGAGTTTACAGAGCTTAAAGAGTTAACCAGTGAATTTCCCCCTTGTTTCCTGGCAATTTGGTTGTCTTAATTTCACTTGCTAGTGTGCTCACTAACACCAAGCATCAGATTTATGCTGCAGGTGCTGCAAAGGCATTTAAATAAATAAATAATATCATGTTTCTAGGAATATTGTGCAATAACAAAGATTCAGATTAAAATAATAATAATAATCTAACACTTAAAATCTAAGAGAACAATTTCTCCCGTGACATTACTTCTATATTCCCATAGGCTGAAGTAGTTAGGGCTTTCTCTCACCTTCTTTGTTTCCAGTTTCTGCAGGAACTGGAAGAGATGCATTGTGCTGAACCGCTGCATTGGCAACAGCATTAGCAGTAACAGTAAAAGCTGTTTGTGGAACAAGACGTGGCATCAGCGGCACCAGTCGACGACCTTCTATAGACCATTCGGAAGAGCTGTTTGGTCCAGACATACTAAACAGAAATGCACATCCTTGTAAGTATATTGCAGAGTTTCCAAACTACTCAGTACTCTTATTTAAGAGGCTTTTTTCAGCAGGAAAAGTCTAAAAGGCAGTTTCTAAAGACATACTACAGCAATAACCTTCAACTGTTTTCATTTCATGAAAGCCCTTACATTTTCCCCACCTGATGTAGAAATCCTCCCACAGAAAGCTTAAGAGTTGCTGCTTTTTTACCTGTTTTGCTTTAAAGAGCCCTTAAGGGGACAGAGGTGTGTGGATGTCACACTCAAAACCCCCATATGAGATTAGATATTATTCAGGCAGAGAAAGTACACTCTCTACTTCTGGATGATAATACTTACATATCCAATAGATGCGTAAATTGGATGTGCAAATACCTACACATCCAATAAAAGACTACTGAGATTTTATATCTACTACTACATCACAGGGAAAAACTCTCAGCTTTCAATGCCAAATCTTGTTTTACCTGAGCAGAAGAGTTTCTCAGACTTATTAAAGTAGTCCCAAACAAAGTAATAGAACATGAAATGATTTAAATACACCCCAAGCACCTTCCTCAACAGGAACCAGTCTGCTGCTCCAGTTTTCTCTTAACCTCAGTACTTACACATTGGAATGCTTCCAAGAAATGCTGTTCTTATCGAGATGGGAGAAGTGTTTCTGTTGATGACTTATTACACAAGTCATTTGTCAAATCAGCAAAACCAAAATGGCAAATTATTTCTCAATGCTGTTATGTTCTTCAGCAAATCAACCCATTTTAATGTATTCATATATTCTGAAAATACAACTTCTCACGTGAACTACTGCAAGTGAGTTGCAGCAAAAGCTACCACAAATTAGTTTGTAAAATGCAGAGGACCTGCTCTGTTGTTAAATCCTGATACACTTCAGTGTTCTTCATATACATATTCATATAGTGTAAGCAGAGCTACATCAGCCGAGGTAAAAATACATCTTTCCAATACAAATTAAGGCTACAAATGTTGCACATCGCAAATCTAGGAAAGTCTGTTTCCTTAATGAGTTAGAGATAATTATTTAAGTCAAATACTGTATTACCAACCATCACTTACAAAGAACCACAGGGAAAAATAAAGAGATGCAGCACTTCACAATTGCACCTTGTCTGGATTATAATATCGCAGCCATCTGAAGTTCAACACCTCAGGACAAAGTTTATGCTCGTTCTGTAAAATGCTAAAACCAGAACTACTACTGAAAAAGGAAACTAGATTCAAGACAAGAAACCTGATTTGACAAATAACTGCTTACTCTTCAATAGTTTTTTCCCCTTTTCTTTAAAGGAGCGTACAGAAGTTGGCAGGTTTTGTTGGTTGCATACTTCTAACTCTTTAAGCTTGAACATTGAAACACTAAAATGTTAAAAGTCCTTCTGCAGCACTGAAACAGTCTGCTGATTTTGGCAAGTCTTGGATCTATTGTATAACTGCTAACTCAAACTGGCCTGCTATTTGTACGATTTCCTTTTTTCTCCCCATGACACCTAATCTACAATAGTCAAAAATCAATGGCTGTAACAGAAAAAGAAGAAAAATACAGACACTTCCAATCCTGTTCCGTTTAAAGACAGTTCTTAATATAAGACAGTTAAGTAACTATCAAAGATATGAAAGCACTTGCCCTCTTGCTCCTCTCCACCTCTCAAAATCATGTGGAGCTTGCGAAAGCAAAGGCAAGGAGGAACCAGCCCAGTGGATGCGAGCACAGCAGCCGCATCAAGCAGGAAGGGTGGACACTGATGTCATCACTTAACTTGCTGCAGTTATTTTTTAACTCAATCTTCAGAGTTCTACCTTTCAGTTAAGGCATAATGGATTTTCCAGAGGGTACCTTTGATATCACACAGAAAATGACCTGTAGCTTACTTGTGTGCAATAGTCGTTAGTCGTTCATCATTTACTGCCCTCCGAACTTCAGCACGATGTCTCTCCGTTGAAATACTATTAAAAACAGCAATATATTTTAGTCAAAGGGAGACAGGAACATTTATCTAAAACTTCTAGCCTGAAATTAAACTTATGAATAATCTACTCAAGAGACAAAAGGGAACAGGAATTTACATTTAAGAGATTGTCACTTAACTTCTGCTATCACGGGGAGAAAGAATGAATGTACTGTTGCTCAAAAATATTACTGAAGGATAAAAAGAACATTGCTGTTCATAGCAAACAGCGAGAATCCAACCTCCTAATGAGAGCAATAAATTTAAAGCATGTGGCAGACAAATTTGCTCAGAACA
Source organism: Coracopsis vasa (assembly GCA_026283785.1). NCBI lineage: Eukaryota > Metazoa > Chordata > Aves > Psittaciformes > Psittacidae > Coracopsis > Coracopsis vasa. Next base: position 26,183 of record JANHGB010019917.1, read on the forward strand.
CACAGCATTCTTTCTTGAAGACGACCTTGAAGTTCTACCTTGATGAAGCCAGCACACACTCATGAGCTACCCCCTAAGCTTTTAACACTATATCTCACAAAGCACCAAAACAGCACAGCTTCCAACCATAGAGGCACAGTTGTTTTCCTTGTTAAAAACTCAAAGAAGAAGAGGAATTAAACCTCCACAAGAAGGAGAATTTCTCCTCTGAATTAAGATTTGCTTTGTGATCCTAGTGCAGGCAATACCTTAAAAGAAAACAGGTCACTGGTTCTCATCTTAAAGAGGTCAGGATTACCTAAGCACTTTAGAGAGTTCTCCAAGAAGATCCTTCTTCTCTTTCGTAAGGTCTCCCTGTGCACGTAAGGCACTGATGACACCTGCATACGCTTCCAGTTCTGAAGAATTAGAACAAATAGGATTTTATTTAATGCTCACAGCAAAAGGGGAAAAAAATGTTTCTGACAGTATTCTATTAATTTGCAAAATCATTAAGAGGAACATGTCGTCCAATTATTTAGTGCTTTTCAAAAGAGATTGATGATTTAGAACTCTCGCAGTCAATTACTCTGCAGCGTACAGCTTTTCTATGAAACAATTCTATCACAGAGGATTATCTAGTTTATAAACCCAACCAAATATGTCAAGCTTTGAGCTGACAGTTCAACCAGAAAGCTTGAAGGAACAGTCCCCAAATTTGAGAGTAGCTCAGAATTCTTTAGAAGCAGGAAAAGAACATCTTTTAACATATATCCTTGTTTAAAGTTCCACAGAAAAGCTTGACTTGAAAAAGAACTGCACTATCAAAAGAGCAACTGATTTTTCCATATTGCCTTTCCTTAATGAGTATGGAGAACATCAGCTCTAGTCTGTTAAACAGAATCATCACAACCTTTTATGCCCATTTACTTGATATGTACAACTACTTGAATCTGAAAAGGACACAACACACTGAATTACACCTGCGCAACACAAAAGAAACAATGCGGCTACTGTTAAATGTAGAGCTACTCTTAACTGTAGAACTATCACAAAAATTAACTCACCAACATACAACTCTCATTTAAGGTGAACTTATAATTCCAGGTGACCTATCTAAATGCCATGCCAGGAGTGTTTCAGTAAAAATCAAACAGTTAAAGGCTACTGAAACGTCTGAATTGTGTCCTCTGAAGCAGGGTGAAAATACACCTAATGAAATAATGGAGTCTGCTGATTTGCCAAAGAATGACTCGTTGTTCTAAGCTTAGCACAGTGTAAGGAAACATCACTGCAACTCCTGCTTTAAACCAGAAACACAAATTCTTTTGATACTTCCATAATTGGCTTTGTCACCCCCATTTCAGTGGCCAACCCAAACCAACCCCACAATATATCCCGGTTAACCAAAACAAAAGGGATATGCCAAAATCTAACACCTCTGATGCTTGCTGCAAAAGACTGCTGTTCATCTGAAAAGCTTTCAGTTTAGGATTCCAAAGAGCTAATTTACAAATCAAATCAAGGAATTGTGCTGAAAAGAAGTCCTGCTCTCCTGTCCTGATTAAGCAGACAAAACACAAAGCAGAGTCAATTTGGTTAACCATGCAGCCTTGCACAGGGATGCGGAGTGGCCTACAGAAGCACTTACAGCTTCAGTTATAAAACATTTGCTAATTAATGCAATGGTTATTACTAATATCAACATTTATTTAGACAAACATGTTGCAATATTTAAGATACTAATTATTTTCCTCTGTTAACAACATGAAGCAATTCTCAGATACAACTGTATCATTATTTGGTTTTTGTTTCTTTCTGCATTTTTGGTAGAGATCCTTTACACCAGGGCTTTAAAAATGCACATTCTGGCCTTTTGGAAGATAGTAAAGATTTCAGAACAGTTGTAAGTAGGTTCCTCACCCTTATTTAGGCCAAGTTGGACGGGGCTTTGAGCAATCTGGTCTACTGGAAGGTGTCCCTGCCCGTGGCAGGGGGTTGGAATTAAATGAGCTCTAAGGTCCCTTCCAACCCAAACCATTCTGTGATTGTGTGTCTATGAACCAATCACTAAATGGTGTGCTCCCTTTCCAACAGAAAACACATCAAACGGCTTCACAAAACAGGTTTCACAAACAACTATCATTATTTCAAGTGTAATGTGCTACCATCATGCCTTTATTCAGTTCTAAACCACAAATGCTGCAGAACTATGCTAGCTATTGCACACCTCAGGATGCATTTCAGCCTCACCTACACCACTGCATTTCAATCGGGATGGAGTATGATGGATGTTGGGCTGAGAGTTGGAAAAGCAGGACCCTCTAAAGCAGATGAATATTGCTGGATATAACCCTTAGACAGCTATTCACTTCCACTGCCCGTGCTCCTTCACCCTCCAGCCCTGCAGTTACATCGATTTAAACTCAAAGCTTCTCTTCCCTAGCAAACACAGGGCTCCTACGGGCTCTGACCCTGTTACACACGCAGGGCCCCCTTGTGGGGACACAGCTCATGCCAGGAAAAAAAAAACAGGGAAAGGAAAAAAACCAGAAAGAGGGTTTTATTATTTATTTCTTTTCCTGTCAGCCTAGGTTATGTCATTGAAGGAGGTGTAGCTGCAGTTCTGTTTGGCTCAGCTGCACCAGCAAGGTTTTGCCAGCAGCTGGGGTGGAAGTTTTCTTTCCATGCTCCCAGCCAGCAAAGCTACGTTAACAAAATTCAGCAGCACGAATCCAGTACAAATCTTTTGGCATCCTGCACTTTCTCTTAGGTTTTGCACTTCTTGAGCCTCGCTTAAGGCCTAGGGTACTCACCTTAAGAGGTGTACAGCTGAGTTGTAATGTTGTGTGCAACATCGCTGTTTCAGCTGAAAGCAATTCCCAGATTCCCAAGAAATTAAATAAACAGGGAAAATGCATTCTCCACTCTCAGAAGATAAAGGGGATGGCTTCACCATGTACAAGAGCCTTGGCACAGTTAAGAAGCACAACACATCATCTTTTAACGTCCAAGTAAAATGAGAACGAGAAAAGCTGTGACTGGCACAGGAAGTTAGAGGGAGTCTCAACTTTCCTCCTGACATCATCTCCTACATTATGCTCCTCAGAACAAAGTCTGACAAGAAACATACGGGCTTTTTCTTCTCTTCTCATATTATGCATCATTTAAGTGGCAAAAAAAAAACCCTTTAGCTAATTAAATTCATCTCTAAGAACTCAGAAATGACTGCACAAGATCAGATCAATGGTCAAACAAAGGATTGTCTCCTGTGGTAGCCCAAAATGGATGTGTGAGGAAAGAACAAACATTGTTATTACCTTCCAAAATACAAAAGCGTGTCTCACACATTTACAAGGACAGAGCACCAAAAAGCCTCCCAGTATATATCTCTATCAGGCAGGGGTCTCAGATACTGAACAATGCAAAAAGCTCCTGTTCTTACAACAGTTGAGAACACATTGATTTCACACTTCCCTGATAATCTGTGTAACTGCAGATCGCAAACCATCACAGATTCATTTTCTACCTTTATTACTTGAACTCAGCCCCACAGCGTAGGTTAAACCAGGGTTTCATGGGGGTAGGCTGGTACAAAAAGGTGCCTAACACAGAACTGAAAATCAAATGAGGCCCCTCCTTTCACAGAGTATCCTGTGCATGTTAACAGTGATAAAAAGAACAGCAATGCACCATCGAGGCAGAGATAGACTACGACATCCATGAGAAACTCGCCCAAACCAATACAATTCTGCTCTATTCATTTCACTCTGGCGGAGAGCATCTGCCAAACATCATCTGAAGCCAGGGCTGTCAAACCAATGACACACGCAGAATGCAGGAAATGACTTGTAAGTTGCCTGTAGACACATTAAAGTATTCCATGGAAGCAGCAGGCAGGCAAATCTTAAAAGGGCAAACATACAGACCCACAAATTGCATCTTACTGTACCCAGTTTGCGAAGGATCCTCTTGCATTCATCTCTGCTGAGATCCAATAGAGTTGGCCATACCACTGGCATCTTTCCCTCCTGTTTGCGCTCCCAGAGAGCTCAGCCTCGCTGAAAAAGGGAATATAAATACAGTAAGAGCAAGTCTGTCACGTATCGATTTCCCAAACCGATTCATATAAACTCTCCTGAGCCTGCTCACAACTCCACCGGCACATTCCCTCCCATCCCCACACTCCAACCTTTTCAATGGCATGCTTTGCCATGCAGGAATCCGGCACTTTCACAAGGGAACGGACTTCCTATATTATCTAGCTCAGATCCATCAACGAGCCTTTTTACCGAGTTTCCCACCTCCTTCACAAGCCCTTTTTCACGCCGAAACGATCTCCGAATTGATGCTCCAGCCTCCTCTCTCTCTTTATGCACAGAGCACCTATTATAAGAACTCTTCCACAGCTAACCGCACGCTCCCCCTTCCCCCCGGGGGACGCATTTAGCACCAGCCCATTATATGACAGAACGGCAAAAAAAAAACCCACCGTGAAAATTCGCTTTCAACACTAAAACCCCACTCAAAACCAATCCCAAACCAAAACACGGGAACACCCCCTCGCCCCATCGCATCGCGGCGATATCCCGGGGGCGGCGGGGGAAGAAGCCGCATCTCCCCCCGTCGCAACGAGGATAATAAAGGGAGAAAGTAGAGCCGGAGGCGAGCGGGGCGAGCCCCCTGGGGCAGGGAACAGCACAGCGGGGGGGTGGGCACCGGGAACAAAAGCCCCGGCGCCAGCGCGGGGTTAGCCGGAGGGAGGATCA